>CM042387.1:34505275-34510275 GCA_023634145.1 Thymallus thymallus | reverse complement strand
GGCATCAGCCCAAGGGTGCTTAGGGTCTGTGCTGACCAACTGTGTGGAATACTCCAGCGTCTCTTCAACCTTAGCCTGAGCCTAGAAAGGGTCCCTGTGCTGTGGAAAACATCCTGCCTGGTCCCAGTGCCCAAGAAGGCACACCCCACTGTCCTGAATGACTTCAGACCTGTAGCGCTAACATCCCATATCAGCGCAACATCGGGGTGGATGATGCAATCATCTACCTTCTGCAGAGGGCCTACTCTCACCTGGACAACGCAGGTTGCACTGTGAGGGTTATGTTTTTTGACTTCTCCAGTGCCTTCAACACCATTCAGCCCCTGCTACTGGGTGAGAAGATGAAGAGGATGAAAGTGGAAGCACCCTTAGTCTCCTGGGTCACGGACTACCTGACCGGTAGGCCACAATTTGTGCGACTACAGAGCTGTGTGTCAGAACGGGAAGTGAGCAACACAGGGGCCCCCCAGGGAACGGTCCTGTCCCCCTTCCTGTTCACCCTCTACACCTCGGACTTCAGATATAACTCTGAAACATGCCACCTACAGAAGTTCTCAGATGACTCCGCAATTGTAGGGTCGCATCAGGTGTGGGCAGGAGGAGGAGTACAGGAGCACAAGCAATGACTTTGTGTTGTGGTGTGAGCAGAACCACCTTCAGCTCAACATCAGCAAAACAAAGGAGATGGTGGTGGACTTCAGGAGAACCAAGGCCCAACTGACTGCAGTCCCTATACAGGGGATGGATGCGGAAATGGTTGGGTCATACAAGTTCCTGGGAGTCCATATGGACAACAGGCTGGAATGGGCTGGTAACACCGGAGCTCTGTACAAAAAGGGCCAGAGCCGACTCTACTTTCTGAGGAGGCTCATGTCCTTCAACCTGTGCAGTAAACTACTGCATACCTTCTACCAGTCTGTGGTGGCCAGTGCCATCTTTTTTGCAGTTGTGTGCTGGGGCGCCAACATAAAGGCCGGTGATGCTTGTCGGGTAAATAAACTGATCGGGAAGGCTACCTCTGTTCTGGGGATTAGCCTTGACACTCTAGAGGAGGTGGTGGAGAGACGGATCCTGGCCAAAATGCTGGCCATCATGGACAACGTCACCCACCCTCTGCATGCCATGGTTATGGCGCAGAGGAGCACCTTCAGTCACAGACTGATCCCACCACAGTGTGCTAGAGAGAGCTACAGGAGGTCCTTCCTGACGGCGGCTATTAGACTATTTAATGCCTCACTGGGGTGCCGTGCCGTCGTCAACATAGACCTGGAACTGTTGGAGTGTTAGGACCTAGTTTAACAATTATGCATCCATCCGTGAGTAACTCTGGTCTGTAATCACTCATTCACTCAGGACTTATTTATTCATTCAGGTCTGTATATACATATTAATGTACAGTTGTTATATCATATCACATGCAATATTGTAAGTAATTCTTGGACTGAACTTACGTAGTCATTCACTCAGGAATGCATATTAGTATACTGTCAGTTGTATTTTTTTCATTGCTTTTAGTATCGAATGTGCAATACGTGCATTTATCTGTAATTAAACCCTGCGCACTAAGGACTGTATTTTAAGGGAATTACTATTATTACCCTAAATTATATCATACACACATTTAGCTATTTAAGTATCTCTTCCTGTCATTTACCTGTACAGTTTGTGTAACCATGCAAGTATTCACTTATCTGTAAATATAACTGTATATTTACCTGTACAGTTAATTTAACCATGCAAAATATTCACTAACCTGTTCATTTAACCAGACTGTATATTAAGTCAACTATTATTACCCTCACTTATATCATACGCACATTTAGCTATTTAAGTATTTCTCTGTCTGTCTGTCTGTCTGTCTGTCTGTCTGTCTGTCTGTCTGTCTGTCTGTCTGTCTGTCTGTCTGTCTGTCTGTCTGTCTGTCTGTCTGTCTGTCTGTCTGTCTGTCTGTCTGTCTGTCTGTCTGTCTGTCTATCGCTTCTCTTCCTATAGGCAGAACCTCAAAAAGGAAGTACCCGTGCTAAGGACTATTCAACGCTGGTCTGACAAACCGGAATCCACGCTTCAGGATTGTTTTGATCACGCGGGCTGAGATATGTTCCGGGTAGCTTACTCTAGACACATACACTGATATGGTGACTGAGATTATAAGGAAGTGCATAGGAGATGTAGTACTGAGCACCGGGGCCTCCCACTGTTGACGTTGAGACTTGTGTTTTGCGGGTACTATTTAATGAAGCTGCCAGTTGAGGACTTGTGAGGCGTCTGTTTCTCAAACTAGACACTCTAATGTACTTGTCCTCAGTTGTGCACCGGGGCCTCCCACTCCTCTTTCTATTCTGGTTAGAGCCAGTTTGCGCTGTTCTGTGAAGGGAGTAGTACACAGCGTTGTACGAGATCTTCAGTTTCATGGCAAATTCTCGCATGGAATAGCCTTCATTTCTCAGAACAAGAATAGACTGACGAGTTTCAGAAGAAAGTTCTTTGTTTCTGGCCATTTTGAGCCTGTAATCAAACCCACAAATGCTGATGCTCCAGATACTCAACTAGTCTAAAGAAGGCCAGTTTTATTGCTTCTTTAATCAGCACAACAGTTTTCAGCTGTGCTAACATAATTGCAAAAGGGGTTTCTAATGATCAATTAGCCTTTTAAAATGATAAACTTGGATTAGCTTATTGGTGTGTTTCTGCACACACAGCCGGTGCTCTGCTTGCTTTATACCTGGGTGTGTGACTGTGTGTGCTGGAGGCAGAGCACGAAGGATATGGATGTTAGCTTAACACAGTTCACTATACACAGCTTGGGCCTTGTTTGTTTTTGAGCATGTTGATGTCATTTTCAGTAATATAACTTGATGTTTTCTTCAGGCTGAAGTCCATGTTGAGAGTATCGGCCAGCCTCAGGGGGTTGATCCCCTACAGGACGTCCCAGGGAGGACCACTGACGAAGAGGAGAAGAGGAGGAGAGATGAAGAAGAGGATTTAGAGTTCCCTCATGCCTTCCTGCCAACCACAGACCTCAGCCTTGAACTCCACTGGGGGACTTCAATTCGGTAGGTGGTTTTATCTGTAAAATACACACATGTGCGCAAGTACATGCATGCAAGCGCACACACACACACACACACACACACACACACACACACACACACACACACACACACACACACACACACACACACACACACACACACACACACACACACACACACACACACACACACACACACACACAAGCAAACACATACAGAGGCACAAGCATCCCTGAGCAGTTTCCTTCCTCTCTGGCCACTGAGTTTGGAAGGACTCCTGTATCTTTGTAGTGACTGGGTGTATTGATACACCATCCAAAGTGTAATTAATAACTTCACCATGCTGAAAGGGATATTTAATGTCAGATTTTTTTTAGATGTTTACCTATTTACCAATCTTTGAGAGGCATTTGTGGTTGAATCTGTGTTTGAAATTCCCTGCTGGACTGAGGGACCTCACAGATAATAGTATGTGTGGGTTCAGAGATGAGGTGGTCATTAAAACAATGCAAATGTTTACTCCTGATCTTATTTAGGCTTGCCGTAACAAAAGTGTTGAATACTTATTGACTCAAAACATTTCAGCTTTAAAACATTTTCATAAACATTATTCCAAACATTTCTAAAAACATAATTCCACTTGGACATTATGGGGTTTTGTGTGCAGATCAGTGACACAACATCTAATTCAGGCTGTTAACACAACAACATGTGGAATAAGTCAAGAGGCACAGTATGAATACTTTCTGAATAAACTGCATTTTTACACATTTTGCCAGAGGTGGAGAGAAATGTGTGAGTGAGATTGACTAACAAAATCAATGGGGCCCCCCGGCAGGTAAATCAACGGGGCCCCCCGGCAGGTAAATCAACGGGGCCCCCTGGCAGGTAAATCAACGGGGCCCCCGGCAGGTAAATCAACGGGGCCCCCCGGCAGGTAAATCAACGGGGCCCCCCGGCAGGTAAATCAACGGGGCCCCCCGGCAGGTAAATCAACGGGGCCCCTCTTTTTGAGTGCAAACCCATTACACCTCTTTGTTTCACTAAACAAATGTAGCAATCTAACACATTTCAGCGGACATTGACTGACTGTCAGTGACTGACACAACAAGAGAACAGCTGCTGATGCACAATCACATTTAGAAATGGAACCTTGTGTATTCTACCATTCTATCTCGTAACAGAAGGTTCCGCCCTTGACTGAGGAGGGTGGTGGGGGGAATTGATCCCAGGGCCTTCACAAGGAGGGCCGCCAGTTGTCCATCCCTGATATAGGGTGCCATAGGGCTCTGGTCAAAAGTAGTTAATATGAATGTGAACAACAGAGCATGACTTTGTAGTGACTGATGGAGCCTTATGGTCACATGACTCTGGCAGTGTCCCACATGGTACCCAATGGGCCCTGGTCAAAATTAGTGCACTACATACAGAATAGGTTGAAATTTGGGATTCAGCCTCTGTGGTTGAATTATAATGGAGGTCAATGGAGAGAACTGTAGTACTATTATATCCAATGGGATGACATCATCAGTAGTGACATCTCCCCTGCCCTTTGGGACTAGAATAAGGCTATTCTCACAGAGAAACAACAACACACACACTGTCACTCAGAACATTTATGTATATGTATTCCCTATATGACAACAATATTACCTCTCTCTCATTTTCAACCCCACTCCTACCTTTCAGACCCTTCCAGCCTCTGGAGCCTTTGGAGTCTTCTGTAGCAGAGTTCCATACACCCTCTGAAGAGACAGCCACCCCTCTGGCCCAGAGAGAACACACACCAGCAAAGGAAGAGGAAGCACCAGGACAGGCGCTACCAGGACAGGAGCTACCAGGACAGGAGCTACCAGGACAGGAGAAGACCACTCCTCCGCTAGGACAGGAGCTACCAGGACAGGAGAAGACCCCTCCTCTACCAGGACAGGAGAAGACCACTCCTCCACGAGGACAGGAGCTACCAGG
>CM042387.1:34497775-34502775 GCA_023634145.1 Thymallus thymallus | reverse complement strand
GAGGCCGACACCAGCCTATTGTTCTGGTGCTGAACATATAAATACGATCCAGGCGAGAGACACAAACCCTCCCCCAACTACCTGGATGTGTTTCCTCACCATTCCGGTCCTTGGTCAAATCAATTGTGCCGTTCCAATCCCGCCTAAAACTAACACCTCAGCCTGAACTATCAGTGCCAGCTCTTTACGTAAGCACCCAACAAAGACGCCCTGCTCCCGCCCTGTGCTAGGTACACACACATTTATAAAAACTAACAGCACATTGTCAATCGTAATGGTAAGGGAGAAACCAGACCAAGGGAGAAAAACACTGCTACCCCTGTTGTAGTGTTGGTACCATGGCTCAGCATGGTATTCCACCAGAGCCCCCAATCCACCTCATTTACAACATCAGAATGGGTCTCCTGCTAAAACAGCACATCTATATGTTTCTGTTTGACATACTCCCCCAACTGACCCCTCTTCCCCCCGTCTCTGGCGCCATTAATTTTAAGAGAGCCGCCGTATTGTTGTGTGTTTGTGTGTGTGTTTGTTAACCCTGTCCTGTCCCTTTCCAGGTCCTCCCTGGCTGAGGAGAGGAGTGAGCCTCCCCCTGTCACCTCCTCCCTGTGTCACCTCCTCCCCACCTCCTCCTCCTTCCCACCTCCTCCCTCTGTCACATCCTCCTCCCTACCTCCTCCTCCTTTCTGCTCCCCACCTCCTCCTGCCTCCTTCCCACCTCCTCCTGTCACCTCCTCGTCCTTCCCACCTCCTCCCCCTGTCACCTCCTCCTCCTTCCCACCTCCTCCCCCTGTCACCTCCTCCTCCTTCCCACCTCCTCCTACTGGATCTCCTTCTACCTCCTTCCCTACTCCTCCCACTCCTCCAGAGAGGCTAGGCCCTGAGCCTGAGCCTACTGAGCCCCAGACATCCCCTCCTGCATCCCCCCAGACCCCACTAGCAGCCCCAGCCGACCCTCCAGCATCAGCCCCAGAACCATCCCTACCTGCCCAGGCCCCAACAGCCCCGGCCAACCCAGCCCCAGCACCAGCACCAGTCCCAGCCCCAGTCCCAGTCCCAGCCCCAGTCCCAGCCCCAGCCCCATCCCCATCCCCATCCCCAGCCCCAGCCTACCCACCTCTACCTGTACTTCCACCTCCACCCCTTGAGAGTCAGGAGGACACCAGCACTTCCATAGCTGTATTCCCCGACCTCCCGGCAGAAGCCCCGGCCTCCCTACCTCGACCTACAGTCCCTGGGGAGGACACCACCTCCACCCCTGTACCCTGTGAATCCACACCCAGGTATGGACATCTATAGTATCTATACTGTACCAGTGTAGATAATGTATATATACATATACTGTATACACATATACACTGAGTGGACAAAACATTATGAAACACTCTTTCCATGACATTGTGGCTGCTTTGTGTGATGTATTGTCATCTCTACCTTCTTGCCCTTTGTGCTGTTGTCTGTGACCAATAATGTTTGTACCCTGTTCTGTTATGCTGCTACCATGTTGTGTTGCTACCATGTTGTGTTGCTACCATGTTGTTGTCATGTTGTGCTGCTACCATGTTGTGTTATTGTCATGTTGTGTTGCTACCATGTTGTTGTCATGTTGTGTTGCTACCATGTTGTTGTCATGTTGTGTTGCTACCATGTTGTTGTCATGTTGTATTGCTACCATGTTGTTGTCATGTTGTGCTGCTACCATGTTGTGTTGCTACCATGCTGTGTTGTCATGTGTTGCTGCCTTGCTGTGTTGTTGTGGTGTCTCTCTTGTCGTGATGTGTGTTTTGTCATATATTATTTCATTTATTTATATTTTAAACTAATGTCTGGTATACTCAGTGAATATGGCTCTCTACTGGACTAACTCATGATGTCATTGTTTTGGTCCCAGTCTGTGAACATTACAAATGAGTCAGTAAAGCTGTGGTACTCAGTCTTTAAGGACTAGGAAGAGTCATAGGGTCAATAAGCTTGTTGTCTGTGATATTCAGGAGGGTCAATAAGCTTGTTGTCTGTGATAGTCAGGGGGCCAGCTTGTTGTCTGTGATAGTCAGGGAGTCAGCTTGTTGTCTGTGATATTCAGGGGGTCAGCTTGTTGTCTGTGATATTCAGGGGGCCAGCTTGTTGTCTGTGATAGTCAGGGGGTCAGCTTGTTGTCTGTGATATTCAGGGGGTCAGCTTGTTGTCTGTGATATTCAGGGGGCCAGCTTGTTGTCTGTGATAGTCAGGGAGTCAGCTTGTTGTCTGTGATATTCAGGGAGTCAGCTTGTTGTCTGTGATAGTCAGGGGGCCAGCTTGTTGTCTGTGATAGTCAGGGAGTCAGCTTGTTGTCTGTGATAGTCAGGGAGTCAGCTTGTTGTCTGTGATATTCAGGGAGTCAGCTTGTTGTCTGTGATAGTCAGGGGGCCAGCTTGTTGTCTGTGATAGTCAGGGAGTCAGCTTGTTGTCTGTGATAGTCAGGGGGCCAGCTTGTTGTCTGTGATAGTCAGGGAGTCAGCTTGTTGTCTGTGATATTCAGGGAGTCAGCTTGTTGTCTGTGATAGTCAGGGAGTCAGCTTGTTGTCTGTGATATTCAGGGAGTCAGCTTGTTGTCTGTGATAGTCAGGGGGCCAGCTTGTTGTCTGTGATAGTCAGGGAGTCAGCTTGTTGTCTGTGATAGTCAGGGAGTCAGCTTGTTGTCTGTGATAGTCAGGGAGTCAGCTTGTTGTCTGTGATAGTCAGGGAGTCAGCTTGTTGTCTGTGATAGTCAGGGGGCCAGCTTGTGTTTTCTTGTGTCCTCAGCTCCACTGTCTTGGCGTAGTAAGACCTAGATCTATCTGCCTGGCACTAGTTTCTTTAACCTACTTGACGACAAGTAATAATGACCTTATCCAGTGGGCTAATAATAACCAACACCTCAGACAGCCTTAACCCAGGTTCAGTTTCAACTGATATACGTCATGCATTGACAACAGCAGGAGTTACTTCCTGCCAGGAGTGAGTTGTGATCCACTTTCCAAAACTGTCCAGGTTGTATGATTGGCTGTAGTAGCAGGTCAGGTTGTATGATTGGCTGTAGTAGCAGGTCAGGTTGTATGATTGGCTGTAGTAGCAGGTCAGGTTGTATGATTGGCTGTAGTAGCAGGTCAGGTTGTATGATTGGCTGTAGTAGCAGGTCAGGTTGTATGATTGGCTGTAGTAGCAGGTCAGGTTGTATGATTGGCTGTAGTAGCAGGTCAGGTTGTATGATTGGCTGTAGTAGCAGGTCAGGTTGTATGATTGGCTGTAGTAGCAGGTCAGGTTGTATGATTGGCTGTAGTAGCAGGTCAGGTTGTATGATTGGCTGTAGTAGCAGGTCAGGTTGTATGATTGGCTGTAGTAGCAGGTCAGGTTGTATGATTGGCTGTAGTAGCAGGTCAGGTTGTATGATTGGCTGTAGTAGCAGGTCAGGTTGTATGATTGGCTGTAGTAGCAGGTCAGGTTGTATGATTGGCTGTAGTGGCAGAATCTTACAGCTTTCTCTTCAAAATAAAGCACTTTCAAAGTTTGTAAAAGTAACATAGACTTTTATTACGAAAGCAACAAAAGCCGAGGAGCCCCCGGAGACTTCTGATCTTCCCAGACTCCTCTGCGCTTTTTATACTTGTGTGTTTACATAGCATTCATAGCCCCTCCCTCACAGGTAGGCTGATTTACACCTCTAACAGTCCTCCACTATCGTTTCAAAACCTTTCAACTCTGGTTCGTCTACCTCCTCTTCCTGTCAGCAGTTAAACCTTCAAAATGTAAAACCCTCCCCCCCATTGTAATAAAACTTCAAGATACGAAACTGTGAAACCATAATGGCGACCCTTTAGTAATGGTGTGAAAGCAACCAGACACACACTCTTAAATCTCAACATACATGGACCCAAATTCTTAGTGCCTGTTACAACCTGGTACAACCACAGCACAATACAGACACTGTTCTATTCAACTATTCTAGTCCTTATATTATAGCTAATGTGTGTCTAAGTGTACCCTATAAAACCATATGATTATCTTCTCTTGGGCTTTACTGGCTGCTCTAACTATTGGGCTTTACTGACTGCTCTAACTATTACTGACTGCTCTAACTATTACTGGCTGCTCTAACTATTACTGGCTGCTCTAACTATTACTGACTGCTCTAACTATTACTGACTACTCTAACTATTGGCCTTTACTGGCTGCTCTAACTATTACTGGCTGCTCTAACTATTACTGACTACTCTAACTATTGGCCTTTACTGGCTGCTCTAACTATTACTGGCTGCTCTAACTATTACTGACTACTCTAACTATTGGCCTTTACTGGCTGCTCTAACTATTACTGGCTGCTCTAACTATTGGCCTTTACTGGCTGCTCTAACTATTAATGGCTGCTCTAACTATTACTGGCTGCTCTAACTATTACTGGCTGCTCTAACTATTACTGGCTTCTATTACTGGCTGCTCTAACTATTACTGGCTGCTATTACTGGCTGCTCTAACTATTACTGGCTGCTCTAACTATTACTGGCTGCTCTAACTATTACTGGCTGCTATAACTATTACTGGCTGCTCTAACTATTACTGGCTGCTCTAACTATTACTGGCTGCTCTAACTATTACTGGCTGCTCTAACTATTACTGGCTGCTCTAACTCCATCCTGTTGCCATTCTATAGTTCACTAAGTAACCTACTGTGGTTTCTAACCTTCCAGTTCTGTTCTTTAAATCATAGTCCTAAAAATATTAAACAAAGGCTTAAAATATTCATCAGGTGATTCTCTGGTTTCTGTTTTTTTGGCTCTTGTTTATGATTGTTGGAGACCATAGGACTGGTGCTCACTGAGGGAGGTAGGAAAAACTGGTGCTCGCTGAGGGAGGTAGGAAAAACTGGTGCTCGCTGAGGGAGGTAGGAAAAACTGGTGCTCGCTGAGGGAGGTAGGAAAAACTGGTGCTCACTGAGGGAGGTAGGAAAAACTGGTGCTCGCTGAGGGAGGTAGGAAAATTGAACG
>CM042387.1:34430275-34492775 GCA_023634145.1 Thymallus thymallus | reverse complement strand
GTATAGACAGTAGTTATATAGGATGGTGTGTATAGACAGTATGGACAGTAGTTATATAGGATGGTGTGTATAGAAAGTAGTTATATAGGATGGTGTGTATAGACAGTAGTATGTATAGGATGGTGTGTATAGACAGTATGGACAGTAGTTATATAGGATGGTGTGTATAGACAGTAGTTATATAGGATGGTGTGTATAGACAGTAGTTATATAGGATGGTGTGTATAGACAGTAGTTATATAGGATGGTGTGTATAGACAGTAGTATGTATAGGATGGTGTGTATAGACAGTAGTTATACAGGATGGTGTGTATAGACAGTAGTTATATAGGATGGTGTGTATAGACAGTAGTTATATAGGATGGTGTGTATAGACAGTAGTTATACAGGATGGTGTGTATAGACAGTAGTTATATAGGATGGTGTGTATAGACAGTATAGACAGTAGTTATATAGGATGGTGTGTATAGACAGTATGGACAGTAGTTATATAGGATGGTGTGTATAGACAGTATGGACAGTAGTTATATAGGATGGTGTGTATAGACAGTATGGACAGTAGTTATATAGGATGGTGTGTATAGACAGTAGTTATATAGGATGGTGTGTATAGACAGTAGTTATATAGGATGGTGTGTATAGACAGTAGTTATAGAGGATGGTGTGTATATACAGTAGTTATATAGGATGGTGTGTATAGACAGTATGGACAGTAGTTATATAGGATGGTGTGTATAGACAGTAGTTATATAGGATGGTGTGTTTAGACAGTAGTTATATAGGGTGGTGTGTATAGACAGTAGTTATATAGGATGGTGTGTATAGACAGTAGTTATATAGGATGGTGTGTATAGACAGTAGTTATATAGGATGGTGTGTATAGACAGTAGTTATATAGGATGGTGTGTTTAGACAGTAGTTATTTAGGGTGGTGTGTATAGACAGTAGTTATATAGGATGGTGTGTATAGACAGTAGTTATATAGGATGGTGTGTTTAGACAGTAGTTATATAGGGTGGTGTGTATAGACAGTAGTTATATAGGGTGGTGTGTATAGACAGTAGTTATATAGGATGGTGTGTATAGACAGTAGTTATATAGGATGGTGTGTTTAGACAGTAGTTATATAGGATGGTGTGTTTAGACAGTAGTTATTTAGGGTGGTGTGTATAGACAGTAGTTATATAGGATGGTGTGTATAGACAGTAGTTATATAGGATGGTGTGTTTAGACAGTAGTTATATAGGGTGGTGTGTATAGACAGTAGTATGTATACAGTAATACAGTATGTAAGTACTTAAAGTGAGGATTCAGTGGAATATTCATATTCCTCACTTGTATCTCTATGAGGTGAGTTAGGGAGGGTCTTAATCAGTACTTATCCATATAAGACTGTACCTCTAAGAAATCAGCTCTTCTTCCAACCTGGTACTGGGTCAGATATGAACCATCCCTTATATCTGCTGTTGAAGCACATGGACTCTAGTGCTCTAGATTCATGCACACCAAGGTTATTCATCTTTCACAAAAACCTGCTCTAGAAATAACTTCCAGTACCCTGCCTCACTTGAAACATTTATAACTTCCTCAGTCTGTGAAGAGGGGCTAGTGGTGCTGCTACTCTCTGAGACACACCTACTCATTCAAGGGTTTTTCTTTATTTTTACTATTTTCTACATTGTATAGTGAAGACATCAAAACTATGAAACAACATATATAGAATCATGTAGTAAAACAAATCAAAATAGATTTTAGATTTTAGATTTCTCAAAGTGGCCTCCCTTTGCCTTGATGACAGCTTTGCACACTCTTGGCATTCTCTCAACCAGCATTATGAGGAATGCTTTTCCAACAGTCTTAAAGGAGTTCCCACATATGCTGAGCACTTGTTGGCTGCTTTTCCTTCACTCTGCAGTTCAACTCATCCAAAACCATCTCAATTGGGTTGAGGTTGGGTGATTGTGGAGGTCAGGTCATCTGTTACAGCACTCCATCACTCTCCTTCTTGGTCAAAAAGCCCTTACACAACCTGGAGGTGTGTTGGGTCATTGTCCTGTTGAAAAACAAATGATAGTCCCACTAAGCGCAAACCAGATGGGATGGCGTATCGCTGCAGAATGCTGTCGTAGCCATGCTGGTTAAGTGTGCCTTGGATTCTAAATAAATCACTGACAGTGTCACCAGCAAAGCACCCCCACGCCATCACACCTCCTCCTCCGTGCTTCACGGTGGGGACCACACATGCAGAGATCATCCGTTCACCTACTCTGTGTCTCATAAAGACAAGAAGGTTGGAACCAAAAATCTCATATTTGGACTCATCAGACCAAAGGACAGATTTCCACAGGTCTAATGTCCATTGCTCGTGTTTCTTGGCCCAAGCAAGTCTCTTCTTCTTATTGGTGTCCTTTAGTAGTGGTTTCTTTGCAGAAATTCGACCATGAAGGCCTGATTCACACAGTCTCCTCTGAACAGTTGATGTTGAGATGTGTCTGTTACTTGAACTCTGTGAAGCATTTATTTGGGATGCAATCTGAGGCTGGTAACTCTAATGAACTTATCCTCTGCAGCAGAGGTAACTCTGGGTCTTCCTTTCCTGTAGCGGTCCTCATGAGAGACAGTTTCATCATAGCACTTGATGGTTTGGACAGTAGTTAACTTCTTGAACTTTTCCGGATTGACTGACCTTCATGTCTTAAAGTAATGATGGACTGTTGTTTCTCTTTGCTTATTTGAGCTGTTCTTGCCATAATATGTACTTGTTCTTTTACCAAAAAGGACTATCTTCTGTATACCACCTCTACCTTGTCACAACACAACTGATTGGCTCAAATGCATTAAGAAGGAAAGAAATTCCACAAATTAACTTTTAACAAGGCACATCTGTTAATTTAAATGCATTCCATGTGACTACATCATGAAGCAGGTTGAGAGAATGCCAAATGTGCAAAGCTGTCATCAAGGCAAAGGTTGGCTACTTTAAAGAATCTCAAATTTGTTTGTTTAACACTTTTTTGGTTACTACATGCATCCATATGTGTTATGTCATAGTTTTGATGTCTTCACTTTTATTCTACAATGTAGAAAATAGTACAGATAAAGAAAAACCCTTGAATGAGTTATATTCCAAACTTTTGACTGGTACTGTATATATTTGGACATGCCTTTCTATATTTAAACAGTCACCGTATTAAATAATATTATGTACTAAATGTGAGAGGATTGGGAATTGTCTGTCTTTACTGGCTGGCTGGTTCACTCATTCGGGTACAGCTTCAGTAACTGGAGGCATTGCCAGACAGGGCACCTCATTCATTCTTCAGCACTGTAGACTTTCCCAGGATTAGTCACATATAGTCTAGTTTCCCAGTTTCACAGAGTATCACCTGTGGTGAGGCTACATTTTTTCCCTTAACCTAGCAGGCACAACTGGTGGAAGCAATGTAATTTGATGCTGTTGGCAAATGGTTGATGCTTCTTTTTAAATTGATAGAAAGGTTATTGGAGGGTGAGAGTTGTATTATCATTTAGACAGATTTAATATGAGCATTATAGAGATTGGACCTAGGGAGGTAGAGAAACAGAGAGGAGGTGGGGAGGGAGAGAGGGAGAGAGAGGAGGTGGGGAGGTAGAGAGGGAGAGAGAGGAGGTGGGGAGGTAGAGAGGGAGAGAGAGGAGGTGGGGAGGTAGAGAGGGAGAGAGAGGAGGTGGGGAGGTAGAGAGAAACAGAGAGGAGGTGGGGAGGTAGAGAGGGAGAGAGAGGAGGTGGGGAGGTAGAGAGAAACAGAGAGGAGATGGGGAGGGAGAGAGGGAGAGAGAGGAGGTGGGGAGGTAGAGAGAAACAGAGAGGAGGTGGGGAGGTAGAGAGGGAGAGAGAGGAGGTGGGGAGGTAGAGAGGGAGAGAGAGGAGGTGGGGAGGGAGAGAGGGAGAGAGAGGAGATGGGGAGGTAGAGAGAAACAGAGAGGAGGTGGGGAGGTAGAGAGGGAGAGAGAGGAGATGGGGAGGTAGAGAGAAACAGAGAGGAGGTGGGGAGGTAGAGAGAAACAGAGAGGAGGTGGGGAGGTAGAGAGAGGGAGAGAGAGGAGATGGGGAGGTAGAGAGGGAGAGAGAGGAGATGGGGAGGTAGAGAGAAACAGAGAGGAGGTGGGGAGGTAGAGAGGGAGAGAGAGGAGGTGGGGAGGTAGAGAGAGGGAGAGAGAGGAGATGGGGAGGTAGAGAGAAACAGAGAGGAGGTGGGGAGGTAGAGAGAGGGAGAGAGAGGAGATGGGGAGGTAGAGAGAAACAGAGAGGAGGTGGGGAGGGAGAGAGGGAGAGAGAGGAGATGGGGAGGTAGAGAGAAACAGAGAGGAGGTGGGGAGGTAGAGAGAAACAGAGAGGAGGTGGGGAGGTAGAGAGAAACAGAGAGGAGGTGGGGAGGTAGAGAGAAACAGAGAGGAGGTGGGGAGGTAGAGAGAAACAGAGAGGAGGTGGGGAGGGAGAGAGGGAGAGAGAGGAGATGGGGAGGTAGAGAGAAACAGAGAGGAGGTGGGGAGGTAGAGAGAGGGAGAGAGAGGAGATGGGGAGGTAGAGAGAAACAGAGAGGAGGTGGGGAGGTAGAGAGAAACAGAGAGGAGGTGGGGAGGGAGAGAGGGAGAGAGAGGAGATGGGGAGGTAGAGAGAAACAGAGAGGAGGTGGGGAGGTAGAGAGAAACAGAGAGGAGGTGGGGAGGTAGAGAGGGAGAGAGAGGAGATGGGGAGGTAGAGAGGGAGAGAGAGGAGATGGGGAGGTAGAGAGGGAGAGAGAGGAGATGGGGAGGTAGAGAGGGAGAGAGAGGAGATGGGGAGGTAGAGAGAAACAGAGAGGAGGTGGGGAGGTAGAGAGAAACAGAGAGGAGGTGGGGAGGTAGAGAGAAACAGAGAGGAGATGGGGAGGTAGAGAGAAACAGAGAGGAGGTGGGGAGGTAGAGAGGGAGAGAGAGGAGGTGGGGAGGTAGAGAGAGAGAGAAACAGAGAGGAAGTGGGGAGGTAGAGAGAGAGAGAAACAGAGAGGGGGAGGGAGAGAGAGTGAGAAACAGAGAGAAGGAGAGGGAGGGAGGGAGGGAGGGTAGAGAGAGAGAAACAGGGAGAGGGAGATGGAGGGAGGGAGGGAGGGAGGGGAAGGAGGGTAGAGAGAGAGAAACAGGGAGAGGGAGATGGAGGGAGGGAGGGAGGGAGGGAGGGAGGGAGGGAGGGGAGGTAAGGAGAGTGAGAAACAGGCCATGGGGGAGGGAAAGAGAGAGAGAGAGAGAGAGAGAGAGACATGGGGGAGGGAAAGAGAGAGAGAGAACTCTTGTCACTCTGCTGTTAGTCTTCCCTGCACCATCGGAGCAGCAGACAGTAAAAAGCTGCTTGAGTTTTTAAAGGCATCTGGAGGGGGGAGGCAGAGAGCAGCAGCACAGCTTCAGAGAGACAGACAGACAGAGAGACAGAGAGAGAGAGAGAGAGAGAGAGAGAGAGAGAGAGAGAGAGAGAGAGAGAGAGAGAGAGAGAGAGAGAGAGAGAGAGAGAGAGAGAGAGAGAGAGAGAGAGAGAGAGAGAGAGAGAGAGAGAGAGAGAGAGAGAGAGAGAGAGAGAGAGAGAGAGAGTGGGGGAGGAGGCAGAGAGCAGCAGCTACACTGAGAGAGAGAGAGAGAGAGTGGGGGAGGAGGCAGAGAGCAGCAGCTACACTGATTCAGAGAGAGATAGAGATGTAAGAGGAGGGAGGGGAAGAGAGAGAGAGAGAGAGAGAGAGATTAACAGAACAGAGAAAGAGAGAGAAAGATCAAATGAATGCTGTGGACAGAGTGAGAGATGGAATCAGAGAGTCCTAAATCCCTCCTCCTCCCGGCCTTGGGAGAGGAGGCAGAGAGGAGCTCAGACCAGGAGGGGTAGGGTCTGGGGCTGGGGAGCAGCAGGAGGACAGCGTGACTGAGGAGGATCTAGCAGAGAAAGAGAACTGGAGCTGATCAGTCCCTGGAAGATGTACAGGCCCCCGGTCTAACAAAGGAGCCCACAGAGAGTTCTGATTCCTGAGTTCTATGTTCTGAGTTCTGAGTTTTTGGATCTAGTATTTGTGTTCAGGGTTGGCATATGGTTGGACTGGGCTGTGTGCTCTGGGGTTCTGTTCTGGCCTGATTAGCAGGGTGCAAAGGTTCCATGATTGGGCGTATGATGTCACAAATGATGTCACAAATGCATGATCTGATTATGCTGGCCAAGAGCTGGCTAACCGCTGAACCACACCCATCGAGATAGTGGTCATAGATACATTTATACGCTCTCGTTCGGAGCTAAAAAGTTAGCAAGCCAAGCTAACCCGCAGAGAGCGGACCAGCTGGTGGAACTAGTGGAAGGTCAACAGGTGGCTTTGGAGGTCCTGCGCAGCGGACAACCATGGAAGGCTGAACCCTCCACTCGCCCGAAGGAGCGGAAAAGGACGGAGAACCACGCCTGGACCCCGGCCAAGGATGGAGGGACACCAGCAGCCAGCTCTCCGAGATGACGCCCCTTCCTGTATCTGGACAGCAGAAACTGCTATGAGTGTGGCGAGCCCGGACACATCGCCTGGAACTGTCTAAACCGCGATGTCCTGATGCCTTCGGCCTCAGCCAGTAAGGTAGCCACCGGGCATCCCTGCGGCTTGCTGATGACATGCTGGGCTGAGGAGAGTAGTCCTTCCCCTGTTACCCCGGTAAGTGCCAACGGAAAGGACACCATGGAACTTTTGGACTCCGGGAGTATGGTGACCCTGATCCGACCTGACTTCGCCCAGTCTCCGAACCTGACTGACACCGTGGCCATCACAAGCATACACTGTGAGACCAAGGACTAACCTACCACACTCCTCCACCTACAGACCGCAAAGGGACAACACACAGGGCCAGTGGGAGTCATCCCAAACCTGCCTTTGCTAGTCCTTATCAGGAGGGATTTCCCGATGTTCCGCCAACTGTGGACCAGTATGTCCGGAGACGTGGGGAACCGAAGGAACCAGAAAGGAGGAGGAAGCCAGAGAGGCGGGAGGGACGCCAGAAGGAGGGATGCCCGGATCTGTGGATTCCAGGAAGTGGACCCCCAGGCGTCAACAGAACCCCTCTCTGAGGGTGTCTTGGGTGAAGCAAGACGGGAGGAGGGTGAAGCAAGACTGTGTCAGGCTCTGGCCATAGGGAGTACCTTTTGGCCATGGTCAGAGCCTGACAGATCTAGATACCTAGATCTATGTTTTTCATTTTGTGTTGAATCCCCAATTGGAGACAGCTGTGAGATGTTGTCTCTGATCGGGGATTCTATTTAAGTTGCTCAACCCCACACGTTTGTGTGGGTCATTATTTTATGTCATCATCAAAGTAAGTGTGTTGAGGTTCACGTTTGTTCTTACGTTGTTGTTTTGTATAGTTCGGACTGAGTTTAGTTTATTTGTGAATAAATACAATGTCGAACTATCGCTACGCTTCGCCTTGGTCTGTCTCTACACACGATCGTGACAGAATGACCCACCACTACCAGACCAAGCAGCGTGAGAGGGAGAGAGAGGAGGTGCCGCCGCGTTATGCGCGACGCGCGATACGGGGAAACGCCCGCCAACAACCCCAAGGGAATTTTTGGGGGGGGCTATGGGGGTGGTCTGGCCGAGAGGAGGAGGCGCCAGTACCACTCTCCAGGTGGAATTACGAGGAGGAAGAGGAACAGAGCTCGGTTCGCTCCGTGCCGACTCCGCACACCACCCCATCGGAGTGCATCAAAGGCACGCAGAGGCGGGAGGAAGAGGATCGCCCACCACTTCGGATGCCAACGGTCCATGACCGAGAAAAACCAGAGGGGTTTTTTGACCGCCCGAAGGAGGAACAGACAAGGTGGTGGAGAGCTTGGGTAGCTCTTCCATTGGAGCAGCATACGGACCCGCTGCTAATAGAGATAGAGGAGGAGGAGGACTTCGGGCGCCGATACGCTCTAGTTAACAGGCTGATGGATATGCGGGAGCGGGCTTCTGAGCCAGCGAAGGTCAGCAGCCCTGAGCCTCCAGCCAAGGTCAGCAGCCCTGAGCCTCCAGCCAAGGTCAGCAGCCCTGAGCCTCCTGCGAAGGTCAGCAGCCCTGAGCCTCCTGCGAAGGTCAGCAGCCCTGAGCCTCCTGCGAAGGTCAGCAGCCCTGAGCCTCCTGCGAAGGTCAGCGCCCCGCCGCCTCCTGCGAAGGTCAGCGCCCCGCCGCCTCCTGCGAAGGTCAGCGCCCCGCCGCCTCCAGCGAAGGTCAGCGCCCCGCCGCCTCCAGCGAAGGTCAGCGCCCCGGAGCCTCCAGAGAAGGTCAGCAGCCCGGTGCCTCCAGAGAAGGTCAGCAGCCCGGAGCCTCCAGAGAAGGTCAGCAGCCCGGAGCCTCCAGAGAAGGTCAGCAGCCCGGAGCCTCCAGAGAAGGTCCGCAGCCCGGAGCCTCCAGAGAAGGTCCGCAGCCCGGAGCCTCCAGAGAAGGTCCGCAGCCCGGAGCCTCCTGCGAAGGTCAGCAGCCCTGAGCCTCCTGCGAAGGTCAGCGCCCCGCCGCCTCCTGCGAAGGTCAGCGCCCCGCCGCCTCCTGCGAAGGTCAGCGCCCCGCCGCCTCCAGCGAAGGTCAGCAGCCCGGTGCCTCCAGCGAAGGTCAGCGCCCCGCCGCCTCCAGCGAAGGTCAGCGCCCCGGAGCCTCCAGAGAAGGTCAGCAGCCCGGTGCCTCCAGAGAAGGTCAGCACCCGGAGCCTCCAGAGAAGGTCAGCAGCCCGGAGCCTCCAGAGAAGGTCAGCAGCCCGGAGCCTCCAGAGAAGGTCCGCAGCCCGGAGCCTCCAGAGAAGGTCCGCAGCCCGGAGCCTCCAGAGAAGGTCCGCAGCCCGGAGCCTCCAGAGAAGGTCAGCCGCCCGGAGCCTCCAGCGAAGGTCAGCCGCCCGGAGCCTCCAGCGAAGGTCAGCCGCCCGGAGCCTCCAGCGAAGGTCAGCCGCCCGGAGCCTCCAGCGAAGGTCAGCCGCCCTGAGCCTCCAGCGAAGGTCAGCCGCCCTGAACCTCCAGCGAAGCCCAATCCGGGTCCAGCATGCTGCTCCGCTACAGCGCCGGAGCAGTCCGCTCCACCGGTGCCCAGTCCGGGGACGGTCGTCTGCTACGCCCCAGCGCCGGAGCAGTCCGCTCCTCCGGTGCCCAGTCCGGGGCCGGTCGTCTGCTACGCTCCAGCGCCGGAGCAGTCCGCTCCACCGGTGCCCAGTCCGGGGCCGGTCGTCTGCTTCGGTCCAGCGCCGGAGCAGTCCGCTCCACCGGTGCCCAGTCCGGGGCCGGTCGTCTGCTACGCTCCAGCGCCGGAGCAGTCCGCTCCACCGGTGCCCAGTCCGGGGCCGGTCGTCTGCTACGCTCCAGCGCCGGAGCAGTCCGCTCCACCGGTGCCCAGTCCGTGTCCGGTCGTCGGTACCGCTACATGGCCGGAGCCGTTCGCCATGCTAGGTCCCATTCCGGGACTGGTCATCAGACTCAGGTCAGGGAGGAAATTATCCACTTCGCCGGGGCCTGAGCCGCCACCGAAGTGGATTGTCCCTCCTCACACCCCCCATGTCACACAATTTATTTTATTTTTTTTGTGATTATCGCGGCCGGGAGTCCGCGCCTTAGAGGGGGGGTACTGTCAGGCTCTGGCCATAGGGAGTATCTTTTGGCCATGGTCAGAGCCTGACAGATCTAGATACCTAGATCTATGTTTTTCATTTTGTGTTGAATCCCCAATTGGAGACAGCTGTGAGACGTTGTCTCTGATTGGGGATTCTATTTAAGTTGCTCAACCCCACACGTTTGTGTGGGTCATTATTTTATGTCATCATCAAAGTAAGTGTGTTGAGGTTCACGTTTGTTCTTACGTTGTTGTTTTGTATAGTTCGGACTAAGTTTAGTTTATTTGTGAATAAATACAATGTCGAACTATCGCTACGCTTCGCCTTGGTCTGTCTCTACACACGATCGTGACAGACTGGAGGAGGGTGAGGCAAGACTGGAGGAGAGTGAAGCAAGACTGGAAGAAGGTGAGGCGAGTCTGGACGACATATTCCAATGGACCATGAGGTGAGCCAGCAGGTGACCGTGGTAGAAGGAAAGCCCATGGAGGAGGTAAGTCAGAAACCACTACACCCATTTTGCTATAAAGAAGACATTGATGTACCAGGTCATGAAGAAGAACGACGAATGTATGAAGTTGTTGTTGGTGCCCCATCCCTTTGTCCAATCTGTCCTGCAGTTGGCGCACTCCCACCTTCTTGGGGCTCACCTAGGGTTGGAGAAGACCTTAGACCGGATCAAGGCACGATTTTACTGGCCGGGTGTGAAGAGGGCAGTGGAGGATTACTGCCGCAGTTGTGCAGAGTGCCAGCAGGTGGCACCAAAACCACACTTTCGCAGCCCCTTAATTCCCCTACCCATCATTTCAGTTCCATTCAGCAGGATCGCAATGGACCTGGTGGGACCCAAGAGCAACCAAGGGCACCAATACATCCTGATGATTCTGGATTATGCCACCAGGTATGCAGAAGCCATTCCCCTGTGCACCATGGCCACCAAGGGAATAGCACTTGAATTAGTCATGCTGTTCTCCCGAGTAGGCATCCTCAACGAGATATTAACCGACCAGGGAACCCCATTCATGTCACGAATCATGAAGGATCTCTGCAAACTAATGGAAATCACCCAGTTGCTCACCTCAGTGTATCACACGCAGACCGATAGGTTGGTGGAAAGATTCACTCGAACCCTGAACCAGATGCTAAAGAAGATGACGGAGGCGGACGGAAGAAATTGGGACCAGCTACTACCCTACCTGATGTTCTCGATCCGAGAAGTGCCCCAAGCTTCAACAGGGTTCTCTCCCTTTGAACTCCGGGAGCCGACCCCGAGGACTGCTGTACGTGGCTAAAGAAGCCTGGGAACAGCAACCGTCGCACCATCGAACCATGGTGGAACACGTGGAAGACATGAGAGACCGGATGGCAACCCTGTGGTTTGGCTAAGGACCCTGTTTTGGATTACCCCTGGATTTCCCCTGGATAACAGACAAAGGACAACGAGAACGTATTGTAGACTGTGAACTGGTTGCTGAATTCCTACCTTTCTCACTGAGTGGAAATATCCCTAATAAATTCACCAATTGCATTCTAGTTGTGCTTCCTGTGGGTGTTTGGTTATTGAACTTGGTGACGTGGAAACCCCACACCCTTGAGCCTGCTACAATATGTATATACAGTTGAAGTCCGAACTTAGGTTGAAGTCATTAAAACTCATTTTTCAACCACTCCACATATTTCATGTTAACGAACTATAGTTTTGGCAAGTCGGTTAGGACATCTACTTTGTGCATGACACAAGTAATTCTTCCAACAATTGTTTACAGACAGATTATTTCACTTATAATTCACTATATCACAATTCCAGTGGGTCAGAAGTTTACATATACTAAGTTGAATGTGCCTTTCAACAGCTTGTAAAATTCCAGGAAATTATGTCATGGCTTTAGAAGCTTCTGATAAGCTAATTTACATAATTTGAGTCAATTGGAGGTGTACCTGTGGATGTATTTCAAGGCCTACCTTCAAACTCAGTGCCTGTTTGGGAAAATCAAACGGAAAACAATGGTAGACCTCCACAAGTCTGGTTCATCCTTGGGAGCAATTTCCAAACGCCTGAAGGTACCAAATTAATCCGTACAAACAATAGTATGCAAGTATAAACACCATGGGACCACGCAGCGTTATACCGCTTAGGAAGGAGACACGTTCTGTCTCCTAGAGATGAACGTACTTTGGTGTGAAAAGTGCAAATCAATCCCAGAACAACAGCAAAGGACCTTGTGAAGATGCTGGAGGAAAAAGGTACAAAAGTATCTATATCCACAGTAAAACAAGTCCTATATCGACATAACCTGAAATGCCGCTTAGCAAGGAGGAAGGCACTGCTCCAAAACCGCCAAAAAAAAGCCAGGCTACGCTTTGCAACTGCACATGTAGACAAAGATCATACTTTTTTGGAGAAATGTCCTCCTCTGGTCTCATGAAACAGAAATAGAAATGTTTGGCCATAATGACCATTGTTATGTTTGGAGGAAAAATGTGGAGGTTTGCAAGCCGAAGAACACCATCCCAACTGTGAAGCACTGGGGTGGCAACATCATGTTGCAGGGGTGCTTTGCTGCAGGAGGGACTGGTGCACTTCACAAAATAGATGGCATCATGAGGAAAGAAAATCTCAAGACATCAGTTAGGAAGTTAAAGCTTGGTCGCAAATGGGTCTTCCAATTGGACAATGACTCCAAGCATACTTCCAAAGTTGTGACAAAATGGCTTAAGGACAACTAAGTCAAGGTATTGGAGTGGCCATCACAAAGCCTGACCTCAATCCTATAGAACGTTTGTGGGCAGAACTGAAGAAACGTGTGCGAGCAAGGAGGCCTACAAACCTGACTCAGTTACACCAGTTCTGTCAGGAGGAATGGGCCAAAATTCACCCAACTTAATGTGGGAAGCTTGTGGAAGTCTACCCAAAACATTTGACCCAAATTAAACAATTGAAAGGAAATGCTACCAAATACTAATTGAGTGTATGTTAAATTCTGACCAACTGGGAATGTGATGAAAGAAATAAAAGCTGAAATAAATAATTCTCTCTACTGTTATTCTGACATCTCACATTCTTAAAATAAAGTGGTGATCCGAACTGACCTAAAACAATTTTTACTAGGATTAAATGTCAGGAATTGTGAAAAAGTGAGATTAAATGTATTTGGCTAAGGTGTATGTAAACTTCCGCATTTTCTGTCCACCAACATTTTCTGTCCACCCCATGGCAAAATGGAAATTAACTTTAAAAGTTTTGCTCGCAAAGTGGGCGGTGGGTAGCTGGGACGCAGACCCCTCATGATGAGTTTATTTTTTCCCCCATCAAAGTTGCTCATCTCTGACATAGATTGACCAGGTGAATCCAGGTGAAAGCTATGATCCCTTATTTATGTCACTTGTTAAATCCACTTCAGTCAGTCAGTGAAGGGGAGGAGACAGGTTAAAGAAGGATTTTTAAGCCTTGAGATAATTGAGACATGGATTGGTATGTGTCGTGTCTTTACTATGATTAATGTGATTACATGCTTTTTTATCAAATTGATTGCCTAACGTTTAATTGATTACATGATTGAATTAAATCATGCAACAATGAACTCATTAATAACCCAGGGAATCACGGAAGCATGTTTATAGAGCTGCTGTCTCCCGAATCAACTCTTAAAGATCTGAAGATCTTTACATCAATCAGTCTCATTCTGATTGTCGTAAAATCTATCTGCACGAACCCTAGTCTACATGATGAATCAGCAATACACAAATTGGCTTAATTATTTATTTACTAACTACCTAAGTAATCACACAGAATTACATACAGTACATACAACAGGATATATTATATATTGATTACTAATCGTGCCATGAAAAGTCCCTGGTGGACTAACCCAATATGATTGCTGGTTACACACAGGAAGGGGGTGGGGAAAGAAAAAGCGGGAGAAAGAGACAAATGAATGGGTCTCTATCGGACCTTGAGAAGCTATACTCACATAAACACAAACTGCAATTTATATATTTACTATTGAGCTGGACTTCGTTAGGTGGTCGATGATGTAAGACTCTGGTTTTCCAGCAGAGATCGCCATTGTCCTTTGTAGAGTCTTTCTGGTCGTAGTGTTGATTAGAGCGGATACGTTGAAGTACCCTGTAGTTCTTAGTTGGTTTCTGTGTCCTCGTCCTCGTCACGTACGTTCTCAGCTGCAGACTGATAACCGCAACGACTAGGATTTAATCACTTCTTTTAGGTAGTGATCAATATTTCAGAGTTCATACCATTTTGCCATACTCAGCTCGCACTGTATTTTGGCTGGTCTAGTAGAAATTCACAATTTATCTGGTCTCATGTAAATGTTGTTAGGTAGAGTTGTAGTTCAACTATTTGCAACCTCAGCTTACAAAGTGCTTTGTGTGGTCTGGTTTGAATTGTGTCACAGGGGCTTTTATACTGGGGAAGAGAAGTGTGTTTCATCCTTCTCCCCGACGCCTGTGTTCCCTTGGGCATGGCTACTGACGGTGCATAGGTTTACTATGAAAACAATTCTCTCATTTAGAAGGCTAAAATCATCTTCTCACAAATAGTTTCATATTTAATCATATAGGTTTTGCAACATTTACATGTAAATCTGATATCTAGAATGTGTATACTTTCAAAGATACATTTTATGTTGCCCTATCATCAGTAATAATATCCCAAAACAACAACTGATCTGACATCATATTCTTTAAGTACCAACGGACCCTTCCATTACAGAAGTCTCTCTCTGTGGTAACAAAGGCTTTCCAAACTTCCATGTTGCTAGAGTGGTTTCAAAGAGTCTAGGTATTTACGACGGTCATAAACCGTCGGGGGTAGAGAGAGAAAGGGGGGGTTATGACCTTCACCCAACAGGGCAAGTCGTGTTAGTACCTATGAAGAGGGTGCACTGGTTTGAGTGTGTCAAGAACTGCAACGTTGCTGAGGTTTTCACGCTCAACAGTTTCCTGTGTATATTAAGAATGTTCCACCACCCAAAGGACATACCAGATTCTTTGGACCCTTGTGAGATGACTTTGTTCTTATGTGCTTTGTATGTGAGTCTGTACAGGATATGTGCAACCGTTTCTTTGTGAATATGTTTGTCCGTGTCTGTTTGTGTCTCTATGTCTGTCTGTGTGGACACTCATATGTCCGTGTTCTGTGTCTGTTGGCCATGAGGACAGCATTTCTTTTTGGCATTTGAGTTCTGCTGGAGCGCATGCTACGGATGGTTGTTGCTATGGTGACCAGCGAGCTGAGATAAGGAGAGGATTTACATAGCAAAGACTTATAGATGACCTGGAGCCAGTGGGTTTGGCGACGAATATGTAGTGAGGGCCAGCCAACGAGAGCGTACAGGTCGCAGTGGTGGATAGTATATGGAGCTTTGGTAACAAAACGGATGGCACTGTGATAGATTACATCCAATTTGCTGAGTAGAGTGTTGGAGGCTATTTTGTAAATGACATTGCCGAAGTCAAGGATCGGTAGTATAGTCAATTTTACAAGGGCAGCATGAGTGAAGGAGGCTTTGTTGCTTAATAGGAAGTCGATTCTAGATTGAATTTTGGATTGGAGATGCTTAATGTGAATCTGGAAGGAGAGTTTACAGTCTAACCAGACGCCTAGGTATTTGTAGGTGTCCACGTATTCTAAGTCAGACCCGTCGAGAGTAATGATGATAGTCCGGTGGGCGGGTGTGGGCATCGTTCGATTGAAAAGCATGCATTTAGTTTGACTAGCATTTAAGAGCAGTTGGAGGCCACGGAAGGAGTGTTGTATGGCATTGAAGCTCGTTTGGAGGTTTGATAACACAGTGTCCAAAGAGGGGCCAGATGTACACAGAATGGTGTCGTCTGCGTAGAGGTGGATCAGAGAGTCACCAGCAGCAAGAGCGACATCATTGATATATATAGAGAATAGAGTCGGCCCAAGAACTGAACCCTGTGGCCCCATAGAGACTGCCAGAGGACCGGACAACAGGCCCTCCGATTTGATACACTGAACTCTATCTGAGAAGTAGTTGGAGAACCAGGCAAGGCAGTCATTTGAGAAACCAAGGCTGTTGAGTCTGCCAATAAGAATGCGGTGATTGACAGAGTCGAAAGCCTTGGCCAGGTCGATGAAGACGGCTGCACAGTACTGTCTTCTATCGATGGCAGTTATGATATCGTTTAGTACTTTGAGCGTGGCTGAGGTGCACCCATGACCAGCTCGGAAACCAGATTGCATAGCAGAGAAGGTACGGTGGGATTCGAAGTGGTCAGTGATCTGTTTGTTAACTTGGCTTACGAAGACTTTAGAAAGGCAGGGCAGGATGGATATAGGTCTATAACAGTTTGGGTCTAGAGTGTCTCCCCCTTTGAAGAGGGGGATGACCGCGGCAGCTTTCCAATCTCTAGGGATCTCAGACGATACGAAAGAGAGGTTGAACAGGCTATTAATAGGGGTTGCAACAATTTTGGTGGATAATTTTAGAAAGAAAGGGTTCAGATTGTCTAGCCCAGCAGATTTCTAGGGGTCCATATTTTGCAGCTCTTTCAGAACATCTGCATATTCATCTGACGACACTGTTATTTATACCATTGTTGACCTGCAATCTGACCTTGTTACCTTACAGAAAGCCCTGGTTGGTTTAAAACTTGTACTTAACGCGGGAAGGACTAAATACATGTTGTTCTCTTGTACCCGCAAGGTTGTTTGTTTCAGATGGACTACATATTTATTACTTTGATGGTTCACCCATTGATCGGGTTCCGGCCTACAAATATCTGGGCATTTGGATTGACAAAGACTTGATGTTTAAAAAAACATGGATGAGCAAATAGATCTTGCTGCTCCCCAAACAGCAGGAAACAGATTGTACAGTCAACTTTCCTGCCAGTTCTTGATTATGGTGATGATTATGGTGATATCTTGATTACACCACAAACCAGATTCCAGCAGCCACTACTACTTGCATGTCGTCTACCATAGCACCATTCATTTCAGTTTTAATACTCACCACTGCATCCTGTATCAAAAGTTTGGCTGGTCCTCATTAAAGTCCAGTATATCAATCAATTACTCCCTTTCTGTTTACAAAGCCCTACTACACAAGCTTCCCACTTACCTAACTTCATTGCTAACGTAAAAAGATCTTTGATAACCAACCCTGTGAACGGGTTTATTAACTTTTTAGATTCCTCGGGTCTCCACGGAATTAAATCCTCTTTTGGTTTTCATGCTCCAACTTTTTGGAATCACTTACAAAATGTGTTACATTTGGATGCACTGCATTTTAAAACCCTGATGATGAATGCAATTGTTTTGATTGATTAAGTAACTAGTTTGCTTTGTGGATTATGTTTTGCTTTGTGGATTATGTTCTGCTTTGTGGATTATGTTATTAAGGAGTATGGTTACTATGGTTCCATTAAAAAATGAGACCCTGGTCTCAATTTGGCTCCCCTGATTAAATAAAAGTGAATACAAAAATAATAATGTTGTCATGTCTCCCTTCATGCCATGGTGTCTCTCTCTCTCTCTCTCTCTCTCTCTCTCTGTCCTGCAGGAGCTCAGACTCTGACGGAGCAATCGAGACACCAGAGTCGACCACCCCGGTCAAGTCCCCCACCAAGACAGACCCTCATACCCAGCTGCTGACCTCGGAAGATACCAGTGAGAGAGAGAGACTTGTGCACGCACACCACAGAGAGACAGGGAGAGAGAGGGACAGATATCTAGAGAGGGAGACAGAGAAGGAGAGAAGAGGAAGGTTTAGAGCCCTCTACTGGCCACCACTGGTACTTAAAACAGAGGTTTTCTCAGTTCAGTCAGTCAGACCAGCATTACTGGTCTTATCTATGCAGAAAAGCTTCAGCCATCCATCACAATATTTGTTTTGTTATGACATGTTTTACTGATTGGCCAGCTGAGAGGTTGTGATGAAATATTCATTCATTTAATTAGACTAAAACCAGACACAGCCTTCATCTCTCTGCCTCTTTTTCTCACCATTCGTCTCTTTCTTTTCCTCTCTCTCTCTCTCTCTCTCTCTCTCTCTCTCTCTCTCTCCTCTCTCTCTCTCTCTCTCTCTCTCTCTCTCTCTCTCTCTCTCTCTCTCTCTCTCTCTCTCTCTCTCTCTCTCTCAGACAAACACACTCAATGAACAAGCATCAGAAGAATGTAATTTCTCTCTCTCATTCATACACCTTATGTGGATTGTCATGAGTATAATTTATGTTTCTATGTTCCTCCAGGTCTTGGCTGTGACTCTGAGGCAGATGGTGAACCCGGGTCAGAGGCTAAAGGTCACCATGGTAGCTCCCTGTCCATAGTCTTTGACGAGGACAAGCCCATAGCTGCTAGTGGAGCCTATAACCTAGACCAGCTCATAGCTGCTGCTGCTGCAGAGGTTCAGAGCCGATCACCTCTAACCCGCTCTTTGAGCCTCCAGTCTGGGGAGCTAGACGGCTCCGGCACCCTAGACGGCGGAGGATCCTCCATCTCATTCGTAGACTCCCATCCCTTAGCTGAGGCCTTTAGTGTTGACAAGAATGGACCTCTTCACCTCAGCGGCTCCCTGAAAAAGAAGCCTCTCCTCAGGCAGAGCTCTAACCTAGAGAGCCCCCAACCTCCATCTTCTGGTACAACACCGGAGCTGAAGAATAGCGCCAAGCCCACCGGAGCAGCCAGCCCCCTATTGGGCTATGAGGATCCGGAAGTAGGAGGAGCCACCGTAGACTCCACCCTTGGCCCTACCTCGCTCATTGAAGAGACCAATCACACTAGCCCAGGGACAGATAACCAACTAATACTGGCCCCTACTTCTATTTTGGAGATCTCTATACCCTTCCAACAGGAGGACACCCCCATCTCCGTGCCGGAGGCCCCCTCAGGCAGCGAGGGCTCTCCCCCCAGTGGGGCCTCCTTGGGTAGGAAAGGAGTCGCTAACTCCCCCCCGTCGGGTAGGAAAAGAGGCGTGCTGTCTATTGCTCTTCCCTTAACCAGCCCCCCTATTGGAACCTCAGGGGCTGTCAGACTGGAGTTTGACTATTCTGAGGAGACCCTAGAGGAGCCTCCCAAGGCCTCTCCACCACCCAAGAAGCTGGGCAGAAAACCAGACTCCAAGGTTAGTCTGTCATAGGATTGCAAAATTCCGGTAAATTTCCCCAAATTCCCTGATCTTCCAGAAATCCAAGTTGGATTCCCATCATGCTTAGCGCTCTCCTTGGTTAGTACGTTTTATATTCTTGCAGATTTCAATGTTTGATTTTGTTTTGCTGATTATCTTGCTGAGTGTAAAGTTACTTTGAAAAGTGCTTAAAATTAATAATAGGTATCATTATTAATGTTATGTATGTATTATTATTATTAATTGTATTATTATTATTAATTGTATTATTTATATTATTATTATTATTATTAGATGCCTCCAAGGAAGCCCAGGATGGGCCTGAAGAAGTCTGTCCAGCCCCCATCTGAACCCCTAGACAACACCCCCGCCACCGTCCCCGATGACATCCCTATCTCTAAGGCCTCCTTTAACTTCAACCCGTTCAGCTCTAACAGTGGGATCCCTATCTCTCCCAAGCTGAACAAACCCTCCTCTAGCTTTGACTCTGACACCTTCCAAGAGTCAGATGTCAACCCCTTCAAGAGTTCGTCCAATAGGAAGGCTGCGTTTCCGCCCAAGGCTGCCTCTGGCTCCGCCTCTTTCGAGGTGTCGGCAAATGACAATGCGGTTGATAACGATAATGATGAAGTTAGGAAGCTGGAGGATCACAACCAGAACCAACCGGACAAGACCAAGAAGGAACCAATCAAATACCATGACATTATTAGGTGATTCACGTGACCATTCGTTTACGTGTGTGTGTGTGTGTGTGTGTGTGTGTGTGTGTGTGTGTGTGTGTGTGTGTGTGTGTGTGTGTGTGTGTGTGTGTGTGTGTGTGTGTGTGTGTGTGTGTGTGTGTGTGTGTGTGTGTGTGTGTGTGTGTGTGTGTGTGTGTTTGTCATCTCTCTATCCAAATGGGGACTTGATATTGTTACACATCCACAAAGAGAGAATGTATCTGTCTGTCTGTGTCACCTGTCTGTCTCTCTGTCACCTCTCTGTCTGTGCCACCTGTCTGTCTTTCTGTCACCTGTCTGTCTGTGCCACCTCTCTGTCTCTCTGTCACTTGTCTGTCTGTGCCACCTGTCTGTCTGTCTGTCTGTCTGTCTGTCTGTCTGTCTGTCTGTCTGTCTGTCTGTCTGTCTGTCACCTGTCTGTCTGTGCTACCTGTTTGTCTCTCTGTCACCTGTCTGTCTCTCTGTCACCTGTCTGTCTGTCTGTCTGTCTGTCTGTCTGTCTGTCTGTCTGTCTGTCTGTCTGTCTGTCTGTCTGTCTCTCTGTCTCTCTGTCACCTGTCTGTCTGTCTGTCTGTCTGTCTGTCTGTCTGTCTGTCTGTCTGTCTGTCTGTGCCACCTGTCTGTCTGTGCCACCTGTCTGTCTCCCTGCCACCTGTCTGTCTCTCTGTCATCTGTCTGTCTTTCTGTCACCTGGCTATTTCTCTGTCACCTGTCTGTCACCTGTCTGGCTGGCTCTCTGTCACCTGTCTGTCTGTCTGTCTGTCTGTCTGTCTGTCTGTCTGTCTGTCTGTCTGTCTGTCTGTCTGTCTGTCTGTCTGTCTGTCTGTCACCTGTCTGTCTCTCTGTCACCTGTCTGTCTCTCTGCCACCTGCCTGTCTGTGTGTATTCTCGTATTCCACAGGAAGTCCATGGGTTCCTCTCTGTGTTGTCTGTTGTAAGTACAGTAGGAGCAGCAGGACATGACCTCTTAACTGTTTATTTAATATTTTATTTGTTCTAAACATCCTGCCCTCAGAGTGAGCGTTTTGCCCTGTCGTGCCATGCTCACCTCCTATAGGTTTTCCTGGTAACTTAACCCAAATTCACAGGTTCTCCTAAAATTCTGGGAATCTTCCAACCAGGATTTCTGGAAAACCTGGGACATGTTGCAACCCTGTCCTCCTCCTTATTAACACAACTGTAACATAAAGACAACCAATTAGAGAAGCTCTACCATGCCCATCAACCAATCAGAGAAGATCTACCATGCCCACCAAACAATCAGAGAAGATCTACCATGCCCACCAACCAATCAGAGAAGCTCTACTATGCCCACCTTTGTCAATGAGCATCCTGCCATATAAATGTAACAAGTCTTGCACAGGTGCACCCATTCTCCAAGTGAAAGAGAGCATTCACATAGTAGTGCCTCTATTGAAGGGCAACAGAGGTTAGCCGTGGTCACACTAAGGTGCAGTATGTCTGGGGCCAGGTTGGTTGCAGATACCTGGGTTTAGACTAGGGTTCTCACAATACCTGTATCGTGGAAAGGAAACAAAACATTAAGCAGACTTAATTAATGGAAAAAAAACTGTTCTAATGTCGGAAACCCAAATTCACATTTGTTTCTTTTGCAAGCTTCTGTATAGCATATAATGGGCGAGCTTCTGTATAGCACACAATGGGCGAGTTCGCTTTGCCTGGCCCGGTGCCACGGTTGGGTGGAGGACCAATGGAATGGTCCAAAATGTGCAAATCAAACTCGCTCAATATTTTTCCAAAGTAGGTTTTAAAGGACTATAGAGTAAAGTCTGCTTCAAGAAAATCTGGTATAGTAGTATCACAATACTGGTATCATGACAGCACTAGTTTACACCATTCATCTCATATAGCTAACACGCTAACATGTGTTGTGGAACATCTTCCCTTCTGGTCTTTAAAGGAAGGCACGTTCAGAGTTTCTATAAGCAATATAGACTTTATTTACGTGCCTTACTTTAAAGAAAAGAAGTGAAGATTTTCCACAACACACGCTAACTTAACAAGAGTCTGTTGCCTAATGCAGCCTTTCCATGTATGTGATCTATTCCAGAACTGATTCAACTTGTCAACTAATCCTCAAGCCCTTGACTACTTGGATCTGTTGTGTTAGTTTAGGGCTAAAACTAAATTGTGAAACATCTGGGGGTCCCAGAGGAGAGGTTTAAAATGTCTGGGGGTCCCAGAGGAGAGGTTTAAAATGTCTGGGGGTCCCAGAGGAGAGGTTTGAAATGTCTGGGGGTCCCAGAGGAGAGGTTTAAAATGTCTGGGGGTCCCAGAGAAGAGATTTAAAATGTCTGGGGGTCCCAGAGGAGAGGTTTAAAATGTCTGGGGGTCCCAGAGAAGAGGTTTAAAATGTCTGGGGGTTCCAGAGGAGAGGTTTAAAATGTCTGGGGGTCCCAGAGGAGAGGTTTAAAATGTCTGGGGGTCCCAGAGGAGAGGTTTAAAATGTCTGGGGGTCCCAGAGGAGAGGTTTAAAATGTCTGGGGGTCCCAGAGGAGAGGTTTAAAATGTCTGGGGGTCCCAGAGGAGAGGTTTGAAATGTCTGGGGGCCCCAGAGGAGAGGTTTAAAATGTCTGGGGGTCCCAGAGAAGAGATTTAAAATGTCTGGGGGTCCCAGAGGAGAGGTTTAAAATGTCTGGGGGTCCCAGAGAAGAGGTTTAAAATGTCTGGGGGTTCCAGAGGAGAGGTTTAAAATGTCTGGGGGTCCCAGAGGAGAGGTTTAAAATGTCTGGGGGTCCCAGAGGAGAGGTTTAAAATGTCTGGGGGTCCCAGAGGAGAGGTTTAAAAGTCCCAGAGGAGAGGTTTAAAATGTCTGGGGGTCCCAGAGAAGAGGTTTAAAATGTCTGGGGGTCCCAGAGGAGAGGTTTAAAACTTCTGGGGGTCCCCGAAGAGAGGTTTGAACCCTGAGGAGAGGTTTGAAACGTTTTGGGGTCCCAGAGGAGAGGTTTAAAACGTCTGGGAACCCCGAGGAGAGGTTTGAACCCAGAGGAGAGGTTTGAAACATCTGGGGGTCCCAGAGGAGAGGGTTGAAATGTCTGATGGTCCCCGAGGAGAGGTTTAAGAACCCCAGACTAATGTATACCACCAATGTGAATCATGGCAGTAATTTTTTTTGGGAAAAAATTGACTTCCAACCTACTGTCGTTCTAGTGAAATTAACACTATGTACCCTAACTAAACTAGTGACATTAAATCCTTAAACATTTATTATCAGTTCAATCCAACAACATGTGAGTATTAAGCTTTTTAAGTTTCGATGCAGTCTACACACATTTCATGATCATGGAAATCAATGCTTTTTAAAAATGTCCCCTGTATTGTGAATGACTAGTATTTACATAAAACATGTATCTTATTGAGCTAAACATGCAAAACATAAGGGAGAGAAAAATTACTGGAAATATACCTCTTGTTGATAAATAAGACAATAGAGTTATTACGTATCGATTAAGTTTGGACTTTTGCTGAAGTATTGAGTGATTAATGGATGACATGTTGTGCTCAGTGACTCCTGACCAGCCGTCTCTCTCTACTTCCTGTTCCAGTAACACTTTCAGAGTCAAGAGGTCGCCCATGTCTGATCCATCATCACAAGTCAGTCCTCTCTCACGTACACACATAAACTCGTTTTTTGTGATACATGGGGACATAATAAAAAAACTGATGGGGACACGCCTTAATGCACGGACACAGACACATTACATTACATGAGTCATTTATCAGACAAAACGCACACATACATTCAAAGACACATACTCGTTTCATGTGATAAATGGGGATATCAGAAAAAACCTCTACACACACCTCTACACACACACACCTCTACACACACCTCTACACACACACACCTCTACACACACACACCTCTACACACACCTCTACACACACACACCTCTACACACACACACCTCTACACACACCTCTACACACACCTCTACACACACCTCTACACACACCTCTACACACACACACCTCTACACACACACACCTCTACACACACCTCTACACACACACACCTCTACACACACACACCTCTACACACACCTCTACACACACCTCTACACACACACACACACCTCTACACACACCTCTACACACACCTCTACACACAGCTCTACACACACACACACACCTCTACACACACACACCTCTACACACACACACCTCTACACACACCTCTACACACACACACACCTCTACACACACCTCTACACACACCTCTACACACACCTCTACACACACCTCTACACACACACACCTCTACACACACACACCTCTACACACACACACCTCTACACACACCTCTACACACACCTCTACACACACACACCTCTACACACACACACACATACACACATACACACACACACAGATACAGACACACACACCTCCTCACCTCCTTGCTTCCTACCCAGGGCCACCCCCCAGTAGAAGAAGCACAGGATGACCACTCCACAGACGAGGAGAAGCTTGCCTCTTCCTCCAATAACAAAGAGAAGCTGGTCTCTTCAGCCAACCACAAGTGGTTATCCATGGAGGCAGAGCTAACCTCTGACCCCCAGGAGAACTTCCCCCAGCCCTCTGACCTCACAGCCTTTGTCAACGAGAACAGTCGAGGTAAGTGGGTGTGTGGCCTTCAATATATGTTTGCTCTGAATCCAAGCTGACATTGATCAAATGGAGCCAGAAAGGGAGAGAGTGAAAAATAAAATGTAATTCAATAGTTATTGGACAATTTCATGTCAAAAATGTATGTATGTATGCTGTTAGCAGCATCACTATTGATTTATATTTGACCTGGAGAAGCTAGCTATCCTGCCCAGTGTTTTACTATACCCTGTCCCCTGGAACAGGAGAGGAGAGGAGAGCCACCTTACCTAGAGGATGTCTCCCTGTCTGGGTTTAAAGTGGGTCATACAGTTATACAGTACATGAAAAACAGACATGTACACTCTAGCTCAGCCAAGCCCAGCCCAGTCTAGTCCAGTCTAGTCCAGTCTAGTCCAGTCCAGTCCAGCCTTTTCTGTCTTTAACTGTCTCTGTTCTTCCTCTTCTCTCATTCTTCTCTTCCTCCAACTATCTTCTATATTATCTCTTTCTGTCTCTAACTGTCTGTTCTGTTATCTCCCTGTGTCAGAATATGAGATTGAGTACATGGAGAAGATCAGCTCCTCATCGCTGGTGAGTATCTATCCACATTCTGTGCCATCAGTCAGATAGACAGAGATATAAGTGAAACTAGCTAAAATTCTGATGTGATTTATGAAGATTCGATACTGGTTACTTATAGTATGTCTTGCCTGACATAATGCTTGAGACTGATTGTCCTTGAGACTGACTGTCCTTGAGACTGACTGTCCTTGCATACTTTAGTAAAAAACATCTGTATGTTTGTGTGTCTGACATTCTTCATACATTATTTGGTGTTTTACGTTGTACACAGAGGATATCTTTGCAGAATTCTGCATGCAGAGTCTCAATTTGGTGTTTGTTCCATCTTGTGAATTCTTGGTTGGTGAGCGGAACCCCAGACCTCACAACCATAAAGGGCAATGGGTTCTATAACTGATTCAAGTATTTTAGCCAGATCCTAATTGGTATGTCGAATTTTATGTTATTTTTGATGGCATAGAAGGCCCTTCTTGCATTGTCTCTCAGATCGTTCACAGCTTTGTGGAAGTTACCTGTGGCGCTGATGTTTAGGCCGAGGTATGTATAGGTGTTTGTGTGCTCTAGGGCAACGGTGTCTAGATGGAATTTGTATTTGTGGTCCTGGTGACTGGACCTTTTTTGGAACACCATTATTTTTGTCTTACTGAGATTTACTGTCAAGGCCCAGGTCTGGCAGTATCTGTGCAGAAGATCTAGGTGCTGCTGCAGGCCCTCCTTGGTTGGTGACAGAAGCACCAGATCATCAGCAAACAGTAGACATTTGACTTTAGGGGCTTAAGCTGCATCCCTGTCTCACCCCACGGCACTGTGGAAAGAAATGTGTGTGTTTTTTGCCAATTTTAACCGGGTTTGTGTACATGGATTTTATAATGTCGTATGTTTTTCCCCCAACACCACTTTCCAGCAGACCCTCATGCCAAATTGAGTCAAAAGCTTTTTTGAAATCAACAAAGCATGAGAAGACTTTGCTTTTGTTTTGGTGTGTTTGTCTTTAAATTAGGGTGTGCAGGGTGAATACGTGGTCTGTCATACGGTAATTTGGTAAAAAGCCTATTTGACATTTGCTCAGTACATTGTTTTCACAGAGGAAATGAACTAGTCTGCTGTTAATGATAATGCAGAGGATTTTCCCAAGGTTGCTGTTGACTCATATCCCACGGTAGTTATTGGGGAAGATGCCAGAGCTAAGGATGATGTTAAAGAGTTTAAGTATAGCAAATTGGAATTTGTTGTCTGTATATATTATCATTTCATTGAGGATACCATCAACACCACAGGCCTTTTTGGGTTGGAGGGTTTGTATTTTGTCCTGTAGTTCATTCAATGTAATTGTAGAATCCAGTGGGTTCTGGTCTTTAATAGTTTATTTATATTTGATCATGTATATTTATTTGCTCTTTGTTCTTTTTAAAGTATCTCTTCCTGTCATTTACCTGTACAGTTTGTGTAACCATGCAAGTATTCCCTTATCTGTAAATATAACTGTATACTTACCTGTACAGCTAATTCAACCATGCAAAATTTTCACTTACCTGTACCTGTCTGTCTATTAAGTAAACTATTATTACCCTCGCTCATATCATACGCATTTTTAGCTACTGAAGTATTTCTCTGCCATCGACCGTATAGTATAGTTAACCATCCAACATCCACCAATGTATAGTGTACATATTCAGCCAACCACCCATACTATGCAATGTCTTTTATAGCTTTTTTTTGCACTCCAGATATCTTGTATAGCTATACTTTTTCATACTGCCGCTCTATGTATCATGTACCGTGTATCTGTCTTTTGTGTACTTTCGTTGTGGCATTTTGCACCTGCCCTGTGTTTTGTTGTAGCTGCTTGACAAAGAAATTTCCCCCCCAGGGGGATCAATAAAGTACCTATCTATCTATCTATCTATCTATCTATCTATCTATCTATCTATCTATCTATCTATCTATCTATCTATCTATCTATCTATCTATCTATCTATCTATCTATCTATCTATCTATCTATCTATCTATCTATCTATCTATCTATCTATCTATCTATATATCTTGTTATAGGGACAAACAGATTGGAGAAGTGGTTTATAAATACATCTCCATGTTGGATAGATAACTCTTCATGTTGTTTGTTTAGTGTTTTCCAGTTTTCCCAGAAGTGGTTAGAGTCTATGGATTCTTCATAGACATTGAGCTGGTTTCTGACGTGCTGTTCCTTCTTTTTCCGTAGTGTATTTCTGTATTGTTTTAGTGATTGACTATGAATTTGTTGTTGTCTAATAGTTTTTTGGTAGATTTCAACATTTTAATAGCAAGGCTATGCTCACTGAGTCTGTACATAGTCAAAGCTTTCCTTAAGTTTGTGTCAGTCACAGTGGTCAGGTATTCTGCCACTGTGTACTCTCTGTTTAGGGCCAAATAGCGTTGTAGTTTCGCTGATTATTTGTGAACTACTTGACACATGGGAAATAATTATCTTTTTGTTTTCTCATTATTTGGTTGGGTCTAATTGTGTTGCTATCCTCTCTCTCTCCTACTCTCTCTCTCTGTCTCACTCACTCACACACACACACACTCCTGCTCTCTCTCACACTCTCTCGCTCTCCAGCCTCTGTCTGTGAAGAAACATTCTACTCTCTACTTGAAGCTGGACTCTGTGACAGGCAGCCTGACCAAGCCTATCCATGGTTCAGAACCCAACTCTCCCTGCACAGGGTACAACACACTGGGGTACACACACACATGCGCAGGAACACACACACACACACACACACACACACACACACACACACACACACATGCGCAGGAACACACACACACACACACACACACACACACACACACACACATGCGCAGGAACACACACACACACAGGCAGACACACACACACACACACACACACACATGCGCAGGAACACACACACACACACAATAATCAACATAAGCACTGCACTTATAAAGTCATTAGTAATTAGTTCAAAATCCATTCACTCACATGCACGCTCATTCAGATTTAGAAGGTAAGCCTACAACATTTGAGATACTGTCCCTTCAAGTCACACTGTCTGCCCTCCTCATCACACAGAGAACCTGTCTGTCCTCCTCATCACACACAGATCCTGTCTGTCCTCCTCATCACACAGAGATCCTGTCTGTCCTCATCATGCATCCTTCCTTCTCTCTAGGAGTTTTGAGGAGATAGAAGCCCAGATCACAGCCCAGATGAAGACCCCTGTGCTGGGCTCTCGACCCGGTCCAGAGGGGTCTCGGCCCGGGCCGGAGGGGTCCACTGGAGAGAAGGAGAAGACCAGGAAGAGAGAGAGCCAGTCACTCAGACGGACACAGAGTACAGACAGGGATCGTGGAACGGTGAGTCACAATACTGAACTGCTGCCAATCTACCTAATGCATTTACTGCATGTTTCTCATTGTTTTCCATCTGAATGTTATTTGTGTCAGACTCATCTCAGAATAGATAGATAGGTAGATAGATAGATAGATAGATAGGTACTTTATTGATCCCCCGGGGGGGAAATTTCATTATCAAGCAGCTACAACAAAAACACAGGGCAGGTGCAAAATGCCACAACGAAAGTACACAAAAGACAGATACACGGTACATGATACATAGAGCGGCAGTATGAAAAAGTATAGAAATACAGGATATCTGGAGTGCAAAAAAAAGCTATAAAAGGACATTGCATAGTATGAGTGGTTGGCTGAAAATGTACACTATACATTGGTGGATGTTGGATGGTTAACTATACTATACAGGTTGATGGCAGAGAAATACTTCAGTAGCTAATGCGTATGATATGAGCGAGGGTAATAATAGTTTACTTAATAGACAGACTGGGTAAATGAACAGGTAGGTGAAAATTTTGCATGGTTAAATTAGCTGTACAGTTAGGTATACAGTTATATTTACAGATAAGTGAATACTTGCATGTTTACACAAACTGTACAGGTAAATGACAGGAAGAGATACTTTAATAGCTAAATGTGTGTATGATATCATTGGGGTAATAATAGTAATTCCCTTAAAATACAGTCCTTAGTGCGCAGGGTTTAATTACAGACAACTGCACTTATTGCACATTTGATATACTAAAAGCAATGAGAAAAGGTGCAACTGGCAGGATACTAATATGCATTCCTGAGTGAATGCCTAGGTCCAATAATTACTTACAATATTGCATGTGATATAATATAACAACTGTACATGGGTATGTATATAAAGACCTGTATGAATACGTATGGCCTGAGTGGATGAGTGCTGACGGAACAGAGTTACTCACGGATGGATGCATAATTATTAAACTAGGTCCTAGCACCCCAACAGTTCCAGATCTATGTTGCCGACGGCACGGCACCCCGGTGAGGCATTATATAGTCTCATAGCCGCCGGCAGGAAGGACCTCCTGTAGCGCTCTCTGGCACACCGTGGTGGGATCAGTCTGTGACTGAAAGAGCTCCTCTGCGTCATAACCATAGCGTGCAGAGGGTGGGTGACGTTGTCCATGATGGCCAGCAGTTTGGCCAGGATCCGTCTCTCCGCCACCTCCTCTAGAGTGTCAAGGCTCATCCCCAGGTCAGAGCTAGCCTTCCTGATCAGCTTATTTACCCGAGTAGCATCACCGGCTTTGATGTTTGCTCCCCAGCACACCACTGCAAAAAAGATGGCACTGGCCACCACAGACTGGTAGAAGGTATGCAGTAGTTTACTGCACACGTTGAAGGACCTGAGCCTCCTCAGAAAGTAGAGTCGGCTCTGGCCCTTTTTGTACAGGGCCCCGGTGTTACCAGCCCATTCCAGTCTGTTGTCCATATGGACACCCAAGAACTTGTATGACTCAACCATTTCCACATCCATCCCCTTTATAGGGACTGCAGTCAGTTGTGCCTTGGTTCTCCTGAAGTCCACCACCATCTCCTTAGTTTTGCTGATGTTGAGCTGAAGGTGGTTCTGCTCACACCACAACACAAAGTCACTGATTGTGCTCCTGTACTCCTCCTCCTGCCCACCCCTGATGCACCCTACAATAGCAGAGTCATCCGAGAACTTCTGTAGGTGGCATGTTTCAGAGTTATATCTTAAGTCTGAGGTGTAGAGGGTGAACAGGAAGGGGGACAGGACCGTACCCTGGGGGGCCCCTGTGTTGCTAACTGCCCGTTCTGACACACAGCTCTGTAGTCGCACAAATTGTGGCCTACCGGTCAGGTAGTCCGTGACCCAGGAGACTAAGGGTCCTTCCACTTTCATCCTCCTCATCTTCTCACCCAGTAGCAGGGGCTGAATGGTATTGAAGGCACTGGAGAAGTCAAAAAACATGACCCTCACAGTGCAACCTGCGTTGTCCAGGTGAGAGTAGGCCCTCTGCAGAAGGTAGATGATTGCATCATCCACCCCGATGTTGCGCTGGTATGCAAACTGCAGGGGGTCTATTGATGAACACACCAGCGGTCTGAGGTGAGCGAGGACTAACCTTTCCAGGGTCTTCATGATGTGGGATGTTAGCGCTACAGGTCTGAAGTCATTCAGGACAGTGGGGTGTGCCTTCTTGGGCACTGGGACGAGGCAGGATGTTTTCCACAGCACAGGGACCCTTTCTAGGCTCAGGCTAAGGTTGAAAAGACGCTGGAGTATTCCACACAGTTGGTCAGCACAGACCCTCAGCACCCTTGGGCTGATGCCATCAGGGCCCGCCGCTTTCCACTGGTGTAGTCTCTCCAGCTCTCTCTTCACTTGGTTGGTGGTGAAAGCCAGCCCAGGTAGGGAGGTGGGGGGAAGGGGGGTGTTGAGGATCAGTCCAGGGGGGGCAGGGGCGGAGGTGGGGTCACTGATTGTCTCAGCAGAGGTGCTGTGAGCAAAGTGGGGGTGGGATAGCCGTGAGGGTGTGTGGTCTGGGGAGCTGGAGGGGAGGTGGACAGGGCCAGTATCGAACCTGTTAAAAAATTGGTTCAGCTCATTGGCTCTGTCCTGGGTCCCCTCCGTCTGCCCACTGTTTGACTTTTTGAAGCCAGTGATATTTCTCATACCCTTCCACACCTCTCTCACCTGGCTCTGCCTCAGCTTGTCCTCCATCTTCTCCTTATACACTCTCTTCCCCTCAGCAATCCGCAACTTCAGCTCCCTCTGGACGCATTTCAATTTGTCCTTGTCCTTGAAGGCCCTCTTCTTCTCATTCAGCAGGGCCTTCAGGTCGCTGGTGACCCAGGGTTTATTGTTTGGGAAACAGCGTACCTTCCTGGTGGGTACAGTGTTGTCTACACAAAAATTAATATAGTCTGTTATGCAGTCAGTGAGTCCATCGATGTCCTCCCCATGAGCCTCACAGAACACATCCCAGTCTGTTGTTTCAAAGCAGTCCTGTAGGGCCTCATTCGCCTCCGGGGACCATCTCCTAATAGTCCTGGTGGTTGCAGGCTGCTGTTGGACCATAGGCCTGTAGAGTGGGGTGAGGTGGACAAGGTTGTGATCCGATCTACCGAGGGGAGGGAGTGCAGTGGAGTTGTATGCATCCTTCACATTAGCATATAACAAGTCCAGAGTTTTATTATTCCTGGTTGGGCACTTCACGAACTGTTTGAACGTGGGCAGCGTTGAAGAGAGAGATGCATGGTTAAAATCCCCCGAAATTGCAAGGAAAGCACTGGGATGCGCTGTCTGTAACCTCGCGATAACAGAGTGGATGACGTCACACGCTGCGTTTGCGTCAGCAGAGGGCGGGATGTAAACAATAACAGCAATGGCCGCCGTGAATTCCCTAGGTAGATAGTAGGGTCTCAGGCTAACGGCTAGCAGTTCAATGTCCGGGCTACAAAACTTTTCCTTAAGAGTAATATGGTTCGGATGACACCATCTGTTGTTAACTAATAAAGCCAGCCCACCACCCTTACTCTTACCGGAAGAGACGCGATCCCTGTCCGCTGTGATGGTCTGGAAACCGTCGATAGTGACGTTCTGTATGGGTATGATGTCGTTCAGCCATGTCTCAGTAAAACACATTAGGCTAGCTTCCCGATAAATCCTTTGTCCACGAACAAGTCCCGCCAACTCATCCATCTTGTTATGTAGACACCTCACATTGCCCATAATAATAGACGGTATAACCGGCTTGTACTTGAACCTCCTCCGCTTTGCCTTACATTTCAATCCCGCCCTGCGTCCACGGCGTCGTCTTTTCAATTCGTCCGGAATATCAAACTTTTCCCTGGGGAGCAGCAGCGCTGCGTGGGCTAAATCCAGGAGCTGGGCTCTGCTGTAAACAATAACAGTTGACGACTCCTGTCGACGTTCAGCTGCGATAAAATCCATAAAATCCATAATCCTGAACTGTTATAGTTCGACTGTAGCAAAATAAAAAATAAAACTAAAGAAAAAAGACGAAAGAAAACGAACTAAAACAACAATTAATGCACGGACAACGGGAGCTGCTTAAAAGGCGACCACTCAGGGCGGCGCCAAACTACTCACAATGTGAGTAGTTATATCAGATTTTTTCCCAGTGAACTGGGAAAGATTTTCTTTCCCAGTTCACTATGCAGTGGCCTCTCAACTCTGTCCATGTTATTGTCATGTAGTCATGTAGACGTTAGAGGGTGACAGTGCCAACCCTAAATACTGTATGGTCTACAGTGTATGCTACCCCGGTTATAAGTTAACTACCATAAACTACCTTCCATCCAGTTAGAAACAACTCATACCTCAGTCACCACAACTCAACCACTCCTGCTGACTCTGCCCAAAGCTTTGCTATGCAATGCTGACCCGCTCTTCGCCCCATACTCACCCCACCCCCTTCCTCCCTGCTGCCACCCCCTGTACTGTAGCTACCCACCCAGGGCCCTATGGAGGTCCCAGGCCCACCGCCAGGCCTAGCCCCAGGCCCAGGCCAAGCCCCAGGCCCAGGCCAAGCCCCAGACGCACCCCTCTTAACCAGGCTGTCTGAGTGCCTTGACTGCCTGGTGTACCTGGAGGCTGTGGAGCCTGACCTGGCAGAGACCAATCCCACTAATCAAACTACAGGTGTGTTGATTAGAGTCCGACAGTGTGCTGTGCCCCCCTCCCTCCCTTTGGACCGTCTCTGTTGTTGGCAGTAGTTACAGTAGTTAAGTCAATAATATACAGTATATTATTGACTTATCATAGTTATATTCATGATTTATCATAATTATATTCATGATTTATCATAATTATATTCATGATTTACCAGTTATATTCATGATTTATCATAGTTATATTCATGATTTATCATAGTTATATTCATGATTTATCATAGTTATATTATTTAATTATCATAGTTATATTCATGATTTATCATAATTATATTCATGATTTATCATAATTATATTCATGATTTTCCAGTTATATTCATGATTTATCATAGATATATTAATGATTTATCATAGTTATATACATGATTTATCACAATTATATTCATGATTTATCATAGTTATATACATGATTTATCATAATTATATTCATGATTTATCTTAATTATATTCATGATTTATCATAGATATATTCATGATTTACCAGTTATATTCATGATTTATCATAATTATATTCATGATTTAACATAGTTATATTAATGATTTATCATAATTATATTCATGATTTACCAGTTATATTCATGATTTATCATAGTTATATTCATGATTTATCATAGTTATATACATGATTTATCATAGTTATATACATGATTTATCATAATTATATTCATGATTTATCATAGTTATATTCATGATTTATCATAGTTATATACATGATTTATCATAATTATATTCATGATTTATCATAGATATATTCATGATTTACCAGTTATATTCGTGATTTATCATAATTATATTAATGATTTATCATAATTATATTCATGATTTAACATAGTTATATTAATGATTTATCATAATTATATTCATGATTTACCAGTTATATTCATGATTTATCATAATTATATTCATGATTTAAAATAGTTATATTAATGATTTATCATAATTATATTCATGATTTACCAGTTATATTCATGATTTATCATAGTTATATTCATGATTTATCATAGTTATATACATGATTTATCATATTTATATTCATGATTTATCATAGTTATATACATGATTTATCATAATTATATTCATGATTTATCATAGTTATATACATGATTTATCATAGTTATATACATGATTTATCTTAATTATATTCATGATTTATTATAGTTATATTTATGATTTATCATAATTATATACATGATTTATCATAGTTATATTCATGATTTATCATAGTTATATACATGATTTATCATAATTATATTCATGATTTATCATAGTTATATACATGATTTATCATAGTTATATTTATGATCTATCATAATTATATACATGATTTATCATAGTTATATTCATGATTTATCATAGTTATATACATGATTTATCATAATTATATTCATGATTTATCTTAATTATATTCATGATTTATCATAGATATATTCATGATTTACCAGTTATATTCATGATTTATCATAATTATATTCATGATTTAACATAGTTATATTAATGATTTATCATAATTATATTCATGATTTACCAGTTATATTCATGATTTATCATAGTTATATTCATGATTTATCATAGTTATATACATGATTTATCATAGTTATATACATGATTTATCATAATTATATTCATGATTTATCATAGTTATATTCATGATTTATCATAGTTATATACATGATTTATCATAGTTATATACATGATTTATCATAGTTATATACATGATTTATCTTAATTATATTCATGATTTATTATAGTTATATTTATGATTTATCATAATTATATACATGATTTATCATAGTTATATTCATGATTTATCATAGTTATATACATGATTTATCATAATTATATTCATGATTTATCATAGTTATATACATGATTTATCATAGTTATATTTATGATCTATCATAATTATATACATGATTTATCATAGTTATATTCATGATTTATCATAGTTATATACATGATTTATCATAGTTACATTCATGATTTATCATAGATAGATAGATAGATAGATAGATAGATAGATAGATGCTTTGTAAGTAGGAAAACCTGCAAAATCGGCAGTGTATCAAATACTTGTTCTCCCCACTGTAGATAGATAGATAGATAGATAGATAGATAGATAGATAGATAGATAGATAGATAGATAGATAGATAGATAGATAGATAGATAGATAGATAGATAGATAGATAGATAGATAGATAGATAGATAGATAGATACAGTGGGGAGAACAAGTATTTGCATGACATAAGTATTTGATACATCAGAAAAGCAGAACTTAATATTTGGTACAGAAACCTTTGTTTGCAATTACAGAGATCATACGTTTCCTGTAGTTCTTGACCAGGTTTTCACACACTGCAGCAGGGATTTTGGCCCACTCCTCCATACAGATCCTTCAGGTTTCGGGGCTGTCGCTGGGCAATACGGACTTTCAGCTCCCTCCAAAGATTTTCAATTGCGTTCAGGTCTGGAGACTGGCTAGGCCACTCCAGGACCTTGAGATGCTTCTTACGGAGCCACTCCTTAGTTGCCCTGGCTGTGTGTTTCGAGTCGTTGTCATGCTGGAAGACCCAGCCACGACCCATCTTCAATGCTCTTACTGAGGGAAGGAGGTTGTTGGCCAAGATCTCGCGATACATGGCCCCATCCATCCTCCCCTCAATACGGTGCAGTCGTCCTGTCCCCTTTGCAGTAAAGCATCCCCAAAGAATGATGTTTCCACCTCCATGCTTCACGGTTGGGATGGTGTTCTTGGGGTTGTACTCATCCTTCTTCTTTCTCCAAACACAGCGAGTGGAGTTTAGACCAAAAAGCTCTATTTTTGTCTCATCAGACCACATGACCTTCTCCCATTCCTCCTCTGGATCATCCAGATGGTCATTGGCAAACTTCAGACGGGCCTGGACATGCGCTGGCTTGAGCAAGGGGACCTTGCGTGCGCTGCAGGATTTTAATCCATGACGGCGTAGTGTGTTACTAATGGTTTTCTTTGAGACTGTGGTCCCAGCTCTCTTCAGGTCATTGACCAGGTCCTGCCGTGTAGGTCTGGGCTGATCCCTCACCTTCCTCATGATCATTGATGCCCCATGAGGTGAGATCTTGCATGGTGCCCCAGACCGAGGGAGATTGACCGTCATCTTGAACTTCTTCCATTTTCTAATAATGCGCCAACAGTTGTTGCCTTCTCACCAAGCTGCTTGCCTATTGTCCTGTAGCCCATCCCAGCCTTGTGCAGGTCTACAATTTTATCCCTGATGTCCTTACACAGCTCTCTGGTCTTGGCCATTGTGGAGAGGTTGGAGTCTGTTTGATTGAGTGTGTGGACAGGTGTCTTTTATACAGGTAACGAGTTCAAACAGGTGCAGTTAATACAGGTAATGAGTGGAGAACAGGAGGGCTTTTTAAAGAAAAACTAACAGGTCTGTGAGAGACGGAATTCTTACTGGTTGGTAGGTGATCAAATACTTATGTCATGCAATAAAATGCAAATTAATTATTTAAAAATCATACAATGTGATTTTCTGTATTTTTGTTTTAGATTCCGTCACTCACAGTTGAAGTGTACCTATGATAAAAATTACAGACCTCTACATGCTTTGTAAGTAGGAAAACCTGCAAAATCGGCAGTGTATCAAATACTTGTTCTCCCCACTGTAGATAGATAGATAGATAGATAGATAGATAGATAGATAGATAGATAGATAGATAGATAGATAGATAGATAGATAGATAGATAGATAGATAGATAGATAGATAGATAGATAGATAGATAGATAGATAGATAGATAGATAGATAGGTACTTTATTGATCCCCGGGGGGGAAATTTCTTTGTCAAGCAGCTACAACAAAACACAGGGCAGGGTGCAAAATGCCACAACGAAAGTACACAAAAGACAGATACACGGTACATGATACATAGAGTGGAAGTATGAAAAAGTATAGAAATACAAGATATCTGGAGTGCAAAAAAAGCTATAAAAGACATCGCATAGTATGGGTGGTTGGCTGAATATGTACACTATACATTGGTGGATGTTGGATGGTGAACTATACTATACGGTCGATGGCAGAGAAATACTTCAGTAGCTAAAAATACGTATGATATGAGCAAGGGTAATAATAGTAATTCATGATTTATCATAGTTATATTAATGATTTATCATAGTTATATACATGATTTATCATAATTATATTCATGATTTATCATAGTTATATTATTGATTTATCATAGATATACTATTGATTTATCATAGTTATATTCATGATTTATCATAGTTATAATCATGATATATCGGTTATATTCATAGGTCAGTTAGGATCACCACTTTATTTTAAGAATGTGAAATGTCAGAGTAATAGTAGAGAGAATGATTTATTTCAGCTTTTATTTCTTTCATCACATTCCCAGTGGGTCTGAAGTTTACATACACTCAATTAGTATTTGGTAGCATTGCCTTTAAATTATTTCGGGTAGCCTCCCACAAGCTTCCCACAATAAGTTGGGTGAATTTTGGCCCATTCCTCCTGACAGAACTGGTGTGACTGAGTCAGGTTTGTAGGCCTCCTTGCTCGAACACACTTTTTCAGTTCTGCCCACACATTTTCTACAGGCTTGACGGTCAGGGCTTTGTGATGGCCACTCCAATACCTTGACTTTGTTGTCCTTAAGCCATTTTGCCACAACTTTGGAAGTATGCTTGGGGTCATTGTCCATTTGGAAGACCCATTTGCGACCAAGCTTTAACTTCCTGACTGATGTCTTGAGATGTTGCTTCAATATATCCACATAATTTTCCTTCCTCATGATGCCATCTATTTTGTGAAGTGCACCAGTCCCTCCTGCAGCAAAACACCCCCACAACATGATGCTGCCACCCCCGTGCTTCACGGTTGGGATGGTGTTCTTCGGCTTGCAAGCGTTCCCCTTTTTCCTTCAAACATAACGATGGTCATTATGGCCAAACAGTTCTATTTTTGTTTCATCAGACCAGAGGACATTTCTCCAAAAAGTACGATCTTTGTCCCCATGTGCAGTTGCAAACCGTAGTCTGGCTTTTTTATGGCGGTTTTGGAGCAATGGCTTCTTCCTTGCTGAGCGATATAGGACTTGTTTTACTGTGGATATAGATACTTTTGTACCTGTTTCCTCCAGCATATTCACAAGGTCCTTTGCTGTTTTTCTGGGATTGATTTGCACTTTTCGCACCAAAGTACGTTCATCTCTAGGAGACAGAACGCATCTCCTTCCTGAGCGGTATGACAGCTGCGTGGTTCCATGGCGTTTGGAAATTGCTCCCAAGGACGAACCAGACTTGTGGAGGTCTACAACTTATTTTATGAGGTCTTGGTTGATTTCTTTAGATTATCCCATGATGTCGAGCAAAGAGGCACTGAGTTTGAAGGTAGGCCTTGAAATACATCCACTGGCACACCTCCAATTGACTCAAATGATGTCAATTAGCCTATCAGAAGCTTCTAAAGCCATGACATCATTTTCTGGAATTTTCCAAGCTGTTTAAAGGCACAGTCAACTTAGTGTATGTAAACTTCTGATCCACTGGAATTGTGATATAGTGAATTTTAAGTGAAATAATCTGTCTGTAAACAATTGTTGGAAGAATTACTTGTGTCATGCACAAAGTAGATGTCCTAACCGACTTGACAAAACTATAGTTTGTTAACATGAAGTCTGTGTAGTGTTTGAAAAATGAGTTTTAATGACTTCAACCTAAGTGTATGTAAACTTCAACTGAGGAGGACTTCAACTGTAGTTATATTCATGATTTACCAGTTACCCAAACCCTCTAGTCACACCATTGTGTGTGTGAAGCCATTTCCGTTACTCAACAATAACAACAACCGCTGCTGCCTCCCCCTGTATTTAACCATGTAACATCTCTAACATGACTTCCAGTCCCTGACCTGTGACCCCTAACCCCTGACCTCAGCTTTCCTGAACCAATCAGCACTCCGTAGAAGAAAAGAGTGCTGGACCTTTTCTGTCCTTGGCTTTGTATCAAACCAAACATGCATGTTGCCTGTCGGCCTGAACAGGAAAGTTCTGAAAGTTCTGGTACCTTTCCCAGACTTCCCAAGTTTTCCAGAAATCCTTGTTGGAGGGTTCAGGATTTCCACCTGCTTATTCTATCTTGATTTAGGGACTCTTCAAACAGGAATTTCATCATGACCAGGGAGAGATGGTTATGATGATGTACTGTTGTTATTCTGTCTCCTAACCAACAACAACATTGATAAACAAAACAGGGTCACACCAGATGAAAGTGAATATAGGTCACCATAACCTAATTTCAGGTTGAAGGTCTGCAAAAAGGTTCAGTGATGTGTGGTTTAAGGTTTGGAGAACCTTTATGTTAGATGGTTCATCACCCTGAAAGTAATCAACGGTCCACCTCTGGTCTCTTGGACGTCCCACCCCTATGGGAAGTCAGTTTTTGCTCAGCCCTGTCAAAGCTCTTCTCTATCCTGGCACCCCAATGGTGGAACCAGCTTCCTCCTGATGCTAGGACAGCAAAGTCCTTGCCCATCTTCTGAAAACTTCTGAAACCCTACCTCTTCAAAGAGTTTCTTAAAGAAGACATCTGTCTTATTCCCATGTCTCTTCTTCCTCCTCTATTCTACCATCTTGTTTCTGTCTCATGCTGTCTGATGTTTCACCACTCTCACACACTCACTCCACAGTCCCGCCTGAAGATGCCCAGCCCTCGCAGGTGGAATCTCTTCAGTTCACCCAAAGTAAGAGGAGTATTGTTACCCCCTCACCTCCTGCCCCGTCACCCCCTCACCCCCTTCCCCGTCACCCCTCACCTCTTGCCCCGTCACCCCCTACCCCGTCACCCCCTACCCCGTCACCCCCTCAACCCCTACCCCGTCACCCCCTCACCTCCTGCCCCGTCACCCCTCACCTCCTGCCCCGTCACCCCTCACCTCCTGCCCCGTCACCCCTCACCTCCTTCCCCGTCACCCCTCACCTCCTGCCCCGTCACCCCTCACCTCCTGCCCCGTCACCCCTCACCTCCTGCCCCGTCACCCCTCACCTCCTGCCCCGTCACCCCTCACCTCCTGCCCCGTCACCCCTCACCTCGTCACCCCTAGTCTTACCACTCCTTGTAAAGTATCTTACCCTTACACACCCTAGTGTTACCACTGTTTGGGATGTACCCTATGTTACCACTGTTTGGGATGTACCCTATGTTACCACTGTTTGGGATGTACCCTATGTTACCACTGTTTGGGATGTACCCTATGTTACCACTGTTTGGGATGTACCCTATGTTACCACTGTTTGGGATGTACCCTATGTTACCACTGTTTGGGATGTACCCTATGTTACCACTGTTTGGGATGTACCCTATGTTACCACTGTTTGGGATGTACCCTATGTTACCACTGTTTGGGATGTACCCTATGTTACCACTGTTTGGGATGTACCCTATGTTACCACTGTTTGGGATGTACCCTATGTTACCACTGTTTGGGATGTACCCTATGACCCAACCTGGATGTTGATTGTATGAACCTGAGAGGGCCCGGTTGGTAGCAGGCTAGTTGAGCCAATCCAGAACAAGGCTTTAGGTCTATGACATGAGACTATGGCAGAGACATTTAACCTGCTGCTTGATTATATATAAACTCTCCAATACAGTAGGTTGGCTAGCACAGTTGGTGGCTGTCTTGGGGACTGAGTTCCAATCCCTAAGACGATCAATTCTTCTTGGACCTACTTGTCCTTACAACTACTACATTATGTCTCTATGGACTTTAAGCAGCAGAGGCAGTGTTATAATACTATAGAATAATTAAGGCAGCTAGACCCAACACCTCTCTCTAGGACTACTGTGTTAGTGGGGCTGTAAATATCCTTCAATTCAATCAACTTATCCCCATGCAAGGCTGTTTGTGGGGGATTCCATAAAGTTAGTTAGTCAGATTCTGGTTTGGATTCTATGTTCAGATATTTCAGGTGACTAGAGTTGTCGTTTCATGTGTTTCTTTATTACAGTTAAGGTCATGTTGGATTTTAGCTGGATTTTCTGATGACCTGCAGATGCTTTGGCGTAGAGGCCAAGCACTATGGAACTTGTCTTGTATGGACAACCCTGTCAATTACTCTAACCTGTGGGCAGTGGAGACATACATTACTTAAGGAAGTTAGATGTATTAATTTAAAACTGGTTCCAGGTCAGATTGGAAAGAAAGAGTTATCAAAGGATCGTTTACACCTATCAAAATATTATCACTTCCTCTTACATTGTGATGCGCCCAGTAACACAAGTCATGACTAACATTGTACTCCTGTGCTGCCCCTAGGGCTACTACAGTGACACCGCCAGTCACGAGTCATGACGGCAGTCAAATTCCACCTGACTGTTTAGTCACGGTAATTAGTCTTCTCCAAGCTCTGATGCTGCTGATGGTCATCAGTAGTCTACCAAACTTGCTAACTGCCTAGTACTCAGCACTCTATTGTCTAATCACTGACATCAATGCAAATGTCATCGAAAATCTAATCAAACACTTCATGAGATCCCATGAGCTCATGTTGGGTAAGATTTCTATAGGCCATGAGAAAACAGTTTTGATGGCCTCTATTAAAAAGGGGAGGATCCCATCAGCTTTCTATAGGCTGAGCCTACTATATTTATTTCTCATGAAAATGAACCACCGGAAAAGCGTCCTCCATTCGCTAGCCTATCAGTTGTGAATGATATATTATGACTTGTGAATGATGCCCAGCTTGTGCAGTAACATAAGAAACAGAGCAGGCCTTTTTTTGCATCATTTTTTAAATCATAGTCGCCCACCTCATGTAGCCTAGCCCATACGCCTATATGTTTTAATAAGGTTTTTATCACAACTAACTTCTTAAAATGAACACATTAACCCACTTTACAACGGTTGTAGAGCCTAACTGGCATACATATGCAGAGTGTGAGTTTCAAGTTTGGGGAGGATAATTACTACTGATCTTTTTGGCTGATAAATGTGGACAGTTCTTCCAACATTTTGAATATGCGCCTCGGAATTCGATAAGGACACGTGCATTTGCTTCCTCGATGTGTCTGACTTGTAGCCTGTGAGAAAGACCCGATCACTTAACGGGCATTGGCTAATAAGAATTTAGATATCTGAGAGCCATGTGAGTGAGAAGGGCTTCGGAGCACGCAGCCGGGAGAATGGAATTATAATTATTATATTCAGCCCAACGGCACAATGGCCACTGGCCGCAAAAGGCATGGATATTTATAGAGGGCATTACGGCCGGGAAATTCTAGGCGTTATTAAGTGCTTGTCAAATTGTGAATGAGAGACTGATGTAGTGTGTGCAGCTCATGCCTTTCATGCAACTTTTTTCAAATGATTTTATTTTTTTATTTTTTTTATTTCATCTTTATTTAACCAGGTAGGTATTATTTCACCTTTATTTAACCAGGTAGGCCAGTTGAGAACAAGTTCTCATTTACAACTGCGACCTGGCCAAGACAAAGCAAAGCAGTGCGACAAAAAACAACACAGAGTTACACAGTAAACAAACGAACAGTCAATTAGAGCCGAGTCATGCAGTCTTAGGATGTATTACAGATCAAAACATATAGGCCAACGTTTATACACGACTACAGCTGCATAAATAACTGTAAATGAAGCATATAGGAGGACCTGTTTCTCTGTTAACCGCTCAACACAGAATAACTGTCTGTTAACACTCCCTCAAATCGTTTGGAAAAAATATCCTTTCTATTTTACTCAGCTATTGTGTTCCTTATACTATAAAATAATGCTACGAAATTCCATGCAAATCATGTCTGCTAAATGAACTAGTGTAGCCCACAGCCATATGCTAAATGAACTAGTGTAGCCCACAGCCATATGCTAAATGAACTAGTGTAGCCCACAGCCATATGCTAAATGAACTAGTGTAGCCCACAGCCATATGGTAAATGAACTAGTGTAGCCCACAGCCATATGCTAAATGAACTAGTGTAGCCCACAGCCATATGCTAAATGAACTAGTGTAGCCCACAGCCATATGCTAAATGAACTAGTGTAGCCCACAGCCATATGGTAAATGAACTAGTGTAGCCCACAGCCATATGGTATAGCCAGATCAGGGCCTAACATAAGGACAACTCAGAGTAGGCTATTCTGTTCTTCTGAAATAGACTACCTTTTCTTCATATCATCTTTCTTTAGTCTAAAATAAATAATGGATGTATTGTGAAGGTGTAGATTATACAACATGGATTTATTAGACTTTTTAAAATGTAGATGTCCAAAGGTCTGCATCAGTGGCTTGTAGGCTGTGAGTGGAAGCCAGGAGATGATAAATGTGTTTCTGTTCATTACCGGTCAATTACCGTACGACCTGCACCTATTTGCTTGACAATCACCGGCTGACCGCCAGAGACCTAGCTCCCCAAGCAATACCGGCTCCTTCCTCTGCTTGGCTGTTGCAGCCTCAGCCAATCACAGGGCCACAACTCTGGGATTGACGACTGCTTATGTTGCTCCCAGCATTATCATTGCAGGGAAAAATCTATGTGGGATCCTTGGGATGTCCAACCCATTAAAGTTTACATTTAGAACGGTTAGAGTAAGTGTTAGGGTTAGGTAAAGGTTATGGTTATGGTTAAGGTTAGGGTCGGGAAGTCCCAAGGATCCCACTTAGTATCTACCATCATTGCAGAGGCTGTCTCATTTTGCAAATAGAATATGGCTGTGGTGTGGGGCATCTTTCTGATCCAATACAATGCTGCACAGTGGTTTGGTTTAGTTCAGGATCATATAAAGAGTGTATTATGTGGGTTTTAAAATGCAGGTCACTTTCCCAGGTTTTTCTCAGAAGTCCTGGTTGAAGGATTGTCCTGCTCATTCCCTCCTGGTTCCGGGAATGTTCCCACTGGGATTTCTGGAAAACCTGGGGATTTTGGGAGAGCTAGCAGAACACAACCCATCATTAGATCAACCACATTACAAACTAACTGTCTGTCCCCCCTCATCCTACTCTTCCTCTTCCCTGACCCTTGACCTGGGCAGCAGAGAGACATAGAAGTGATGTCATCAACACTGGAAAGGTACAGCACGGTGACCAAGAGTTCCCTTTACACCCGGACGGCGGGCTACGGAGAGGGGGAGAGGGAGAGCCCCTACCTACCGAAAGACCTAGATTACTCCCTGGGCATCACACGAGAAGAGGTGAAACTCTACCTACACCCACACCACTCACTACTGTCATATTCATATCCATTGTATGAATTGTTCTGTATGACTGTATTGGAGGAACAGGTTGATATTCAATAGTAGTCATATTCATACAAATATTGACCTTATACAGACAGATCACTTCCTAGTTCTTCTTTGATGTGTACATGAACTCTATCTAATAAAGTTATGTCTTCCTCCCTCTCAGATCGTGTCCAAAGAGAAGGAGGTACTGGAGTGGCAGAGGAAGTACGAGGACAGTCAACAGGAAGTGCTGGAGATGAGGTGAGATCAACTGTCAGTTAGTCACATTACCATGACAACAGTCAGTCATGTTATCACGACAACAGTCAGTCACGTTACTATGACAACAGTCAGGTTGGTGTAGAGTGGTGGTGGGGTCCATCTGGCCAGGAGAGACTACACTCTTAGAAAAGGATTCTTCGGTTGTCCCCATAGAAGAACCCTTTTTTATTCCAGGTAGAAACCCCTTTTGGTTTCAGGTAGAATTCTTTTAGGATCCATGTAGAACCCTCTGTGGAAAGGAACCAAAAGGGTTCTACCTGGAACCAAAAAGGGTTCTTCAAAGGGTTATCCTATGGGGACATCCAAAGAACCCTTTTAGGTTCTAGACAGCACAATTGTTTGTAAGAGTTTAGTTAAGATTAGCTAAGGGGACTTATTTTATTAGGCTGGTTGGCCCTAACGATAAGGAGGGTTAAGTAGCTTAGAGGGTTTTATTAGGCTGGTTGGCCCTAAAGATAAGGAGGGTTAAGTAGCTTGGAGGGTTTTATTAGGCTGGTTGGCCCTAACGATAAGGAGGGTTAAGTAGCTTGGAGGGTTTTATTAGGCTGGTTGGCCCTAACGATAAGGAGGGTTAAGTAGCTTAGAGGGTTTTATTAGGCTGGTTGGCCCTAACGATAAGGAGGGTTAAGTAGCTTGGAGGGTTTTATTAGGCTGGTTGGCCCTAAAGATAAGGAGGGTTAAGTAGCTTAGAGGGTTTTATTAGGCTGGTTGGCCCTAACGATAAGGAGGGTTAAGTAGCTTAGAGGGTTTTATTAGGCTGGTTGGCCCTAACGATAAGGAGGGTTAAGTAGCTTAGAGGGTTTTATTAGGCTGGTTGGCCCTAACGATAAGGAGGGTTAAGTAGCTTAGAGGGTTTTATTAGGCTGTTTGGCCCTAACGATAAGGAGGGTTAAGTAGCTTAGAGGGTTTTATTAGGCTGGTTGGCCCTAACGACAAGGAGGGTTAAGTAGCTTAGAGGGTTTTATTAGGCTGGTTGGCCCTAACAACAAGGAGGGTTAAGTAGCTTAGAGGGTTTTATTAGGCTGGTTGGCCCTAACAACAAGGAGGGTTAAGTAGCTTAGAGGGTTTTATTAGGCTGGTTGGCCCTAACAATAAGGAGGGTTAAGTAGTTTAGAGGGTTTTATTAGGCTGGTTGGCCCTAACAATAAGGAGGGTTAAGTAGTTTAGAGGGTTTTATTAGGCTGGTTGGCCCTAACAATAAGGAGGGTTAAGTAGTTTAGAGGGTTTTATTAGGCTGGTTGGCCCTAACAATAAGGAGGGTTAAGTAGTTTAGAGGGGAGGCTAATCCACCTGCTTACCTCTATCTGGCAACACCAAAACAAAGCTGTCTAACTGTTATGTAAACTATAGGCTGATCTGATGTTATGTAAACTATAGGCTGATCTGATCTGGTGTTATGTAAACTATTGGCTGATCTGATGTTATGTAAACTATAGGCTGATCTGATGTTATGTAAACTATAGGCTGATCTGATCTGGTGTTATGTAAACTATAGGCTGATCTGATCTGGTGTTATGTAAACTATAGGCTGATCTGATCTGATTTTATGTCAACTATAGGCTGATCTGGTGTTATGTAAACTATAGGCTGATCTGATCTGGTGTTATGTAAACTATAGGCTGATCTGGTGTTATGTAAACTATAGGCTGATCTGGTGTTATGTAAACTATAGGCTGATCTGATCTGGTGTTATGTAAACTATAGGCTGATCTGATCTGGTGTTATGTAAACTATAGGCTGATCTGGTGTTATGTAAACTATAAGGAATGAGTAAGTGTGTCCAAACTTTTGACTGGTGCTATATATACTGTATGAGTGTGTATGTATATATAGTTATATTTTAATGTTCGAGGTAATTGTACCAGCCCTACTTTTGAGTGATAACACTGTGCATGATCTGGTGTTTTACATATTAACCTACCTGTCTTTCAGAAACATGCTCTGCCTCATGTTAATGGAACAAAGAGTTGAATATTTGTCTGTTTTTGTCAATTCATCTTTGCCGTTTGTGGTTCATAGGAGAATCGTGGCAGAGTATGAGAAGACCATTGCACAGATGATTGGTGAGTGTTTCTCTGAACATACAGTATACTGAACCAGTATACTGAACCAACCCCAGCATAGCTCAGGGGTTTTGCAAAGAAAAAGAAAATCTTCCTCTGTCCAGTGTCTGTGTTCTTTTGCCCATCTTAATCTTTTCTTTTTATTGGCCAGTCTGAGATATGGCTTTTTCTTTACAACTCTGCCTAGAAGGCCAGCATCCCGGAATCTCCTCTTCACTGTTGACGTTGAGACTGGTGTTTTGTGGGTACTATTTAATGAAGCTGCCAGTTGAGGACTTGTGAGGCGTCTGTTTCTCAAACTAGACACTCTAATGTACTTGTCCTCAGTTGTGCACCGGGGCCTCCCACTCTTCTTTCTATTCTGGTTAGAGCCAGTTTGCGCTGTTCTGTGAAGGGAGTAGTACACAGCGTTGTACAGCTTCAGTTTCTTGGCAATTTCTCTCATGGAATAGCCTTCATTTCTCAGAACAAGAATAGACTGATGAGTTTCAGAAGAAAGTTCTTTGTTTCTGGCCATTTTGAGCCTGTAATCGAACCCACAAATGCTGATGCTCCAGATACTCAACTAGTCTAAAGAAGGCCAGTTTTATTGCTTCTTTAATCAGCACAACAGTTTTTTGTGCTAATTACAAAGGGTCAAGTACATAGTACACATTTTATTAAAATGTAATTTACACATACTTTTTGTTCTATTCAACACAAGATCAAGTACATAGTACAAATATTAAAATATAAATCATATAAAAAATATATATATTCAACAAAAGTGGAATAGGGCTTGAATGACTGAAATTCTTCCTAAATATAGTAACAGTCAAATTATGAACGACTTACTATAAGATTTCACCTTATTTATAACTGCTAAATAAATATGATCATATTTATTGACAGTACAAATTTGGCCCCATTTCATATAACTGATGACAGAGCATTTTCTGCCAAGCTTTCTCTGAGCGATTCAGAGACACCATTTAAATGTCTGCAAATTCGTTACAAATTCAGCTTTACACACAAAGTGATTCCGTTCCTGTGTGACTAAGAGAAAGTGGTCGTGTTTCAATTTTACAAAATTATTTGGTATTTTTTCATGTTGAGAGCTCTAAATCAGGCTGAGAATATCACAGCGAGATGAGACCACAATCACAAGACTCTCCCCTTTCACATGCTGTGCGTATCCCAGGCTGGGCTCCGTCAATCAGAGGGAAATGGGGGGGAGAAACCTGACTCTGGTAGTGGAAAGCAGACAGATGGAGATTCAGCTCTGCTGACAGACTGGTAGTGGAGAGCAGACAGATGGAGATTCAGCTCTGCTGACAGACTGGTAGAGGAGAGCAGACAGATGGAGATTCAGCTCTGCTGACAGACTGGTAGAGGAGAGCAGACAGATGGAGATTCAGCTCTGCTGACAGACTGGTAGAGGAGAGCAGACAGATGGAGATTCAGCTCTGCTGACAGACTGGTAGAGGAGAGCAGACAGATGGAGATTCAGCTCTGCTGACAGACTGGTAGAGGAGAGCAGACAGATGGAGATTTAGCTCTGCTGACAGACTGGTAGTGGAGAGCAGACAGATGGAGATTTAGCTCTGCTGACAGACTGTGATATTGTGAGGGGTGAAAAGTGAGTGATGAGGCAAAAGATGAAAAGGAGATGAAAGTTGTAGCGAATGACACAATGAACATTTAATTTGAAACAGCAACACACATAGACAATAACCCGCGAGGATTGAAACAAAACACACAGGGTTAAATAGTGACCCTGATGACCAATATGAAACAGGTGTGGGTCATCAGGGTGTTGCTACCATCTTCCCCCGGAAGTATTTTTCCCGGAGCGCCTCCAGGGTCCGACTGATACCTGGGTGTCTGGTGGCTGGTGTGGTGTGCACCCAGGTTACCAGTCTTCCCCGCACTCTCCGCGGTACGCATGTCTTTCCTGGAGAACAGGTTGTAGGGGTAGGATCCCGTCTCCCTGCCCGTAGAATCTCCGCATCTATGTCCCAGGAGACGGGTCCTACGATGCATGCTGGAGGCAGGATGGGCACCTCCTGCCTCATTTCTGCCCCCCGGTCGTGGATGCGGGAGAGTGCGTCCGCCCTGCCATTCTTCGTTCCTGGGCGATAGGTCAGGGTGAACTGAAAGCGCTCAAAAAATAAAGTCCAGCGGGCCTGTCTGGGGTTAAGGCGCCGGGATGCCCTGACGTACTCCAGGTTCCGATGGTCCGTCAGGACAGTGAACGGCTCATGAGCCCCCTCTAGCCAATGTCTCCACTCCTCCAACGCCAACTTCACCGCCAGTAGTTCTCGGTCACCCACGTCGTAGTTCCTCTCCGCAGCGCTCAACTTCCTGGAATAATAAGTACAGGGGTATAGCAGGGGAGGGTTCCCCTGCAGCTGGGAGAGGACCGCCCCTACCCCGACCTCCGACGCGTCGACCTCGACCGTGAAGGGCTTGAGCGGGTCTGGGTGGCGTAGTAGTGGCGCGGTGGTGAATCTTTCTTCATGTGTTCAATACTTTTTCCCTGTGTCATTTCACATTATTACACATAACTTAATTTCTGAACTTATTTGTTTTGGTTTCATTGTATGTATTGATTACCTGGGTTGTTACCAACATCTGGTGAAACTTTCATGTCAATAGCACCTTTGGAAATATATTTACTGAGAGAAATGGTGACGTGTTCAATACTTATTTCACCCGCTGTGTGTTACGATGCTCTAAAGTATTGAACACATGAAGAAAGGGAGGTGCAAAAAGGCATGGAAAGCCAAGACAACAGCTGAAAACTATCAGTAATTAAAAAGCAATCCAGCCCCCTGTCAGTGCAAATTAATATCAGCTGGTTCAGTCCCAACTGATGGCCTACAAGGAGGTCTCATTGCCAAGGTGTCACACAAGACACATCTCATGATGGGTAAAAGCAAAGAGCTGTCTCAAGACCTTCACAACCTAATTGTTGCAAAACATAATGATGGCATTGGTTATAGGCTCATTTCTAAGCTTCTGAATGTTCCAGTGAGCACTGTTGGGGCCACTGTGTGGAATACTCCAGCGTCTCTTCAACCTTAGTCTGAGCCTAGAAAGGGTCCCTGTGCTGTGGAAAACATCCTGCCTAAGAAGGCACACCCCACTGTCCTGAATGACTTCAGACCTGTCGCGCTAACATCACACATCATGAAGACCCTGGAAAGGTTAGTCCTCGCTCACCTCAGACCCCTGGTGTGTTCATCAATGGACCCCCTGCAGTTCGCATACCAGCGCAACATCGGGGTGGATGATGCAATCATCTACCTTCTGCAGAGGGCCTACTCTCACCTGGACAACGCAGATTGCACTGTGAGGGCTACCATTCAGCCCCTGCTACTGGGTGAGAAGATGAAGAGGATGAAAATGGAAGCACCCTTAGTCTTCTGGGTCACGGACTACCTGACCGGTAGGCCACAATTTGTGCGACTACAGAGCTGTGTGTCAGAACTGGCAGTTAGCAACACAGGGGCCCCCCAGGGAACAGTCCTGTCCCCCTTCCTGTTTACCCTCTACACCTCAGACTTCAGATATAACTCTGAAACATGCCACCTACAGAAGTTCTCAGATGACTCTGCTATTGTAGGGTGCATCAGGGGTGGGCAGGAGGAGGAGTACAGGAGCACAATCAGTGACTTTGTGTTGTGGTGTGAGCAGAACTATCTTCAGCTCAACATCAGCAAAACAAAGGAGATGGTGGTGGACTTCAGGAGAACCAAGGCCCAACTGACTGCAGTCCCTATACAGGGGATGGATGTGGAAATGGTTGGGTCATACAAGTTCCTGGGAGTCCATATGGACAACAGCTGGAATGGGCTGGTAACACCGGGGCCCTGTACAAAAAGGGCCAGAGCCGACTCTACTTTCTGAGGAGGCTCAGGTCCTTCAACGTGTGCAGCAAACTACTGGATACCTTCTACCAGTCTGTGGTGGCCAGTGCCATATTTTTTGCAGTGGTGTGCTGGGGAGCCAACATTAAAGCCGGTGATGCTTCTCGGGTAAATAAGCTGATCGGGAAGGCTAGCTCTGTCCTTGGGATGAGCCTTGACACTCTAGAGGAGGTGGCGGAGAGACGGATCCTGGCCAAACTGCTGGCCATCATGGACAATGTCACACACCCTCTGCATGCCATGGTTATGACGCAGAGGAGCACCTTCAGTCACAGACTGATCCCACCACGGTGTGCCAGAGAGCGCTACAGGAGGTCCTTCCTGCCGGCGGCTATTAGACTATATAATGCCTCACCGGGGTGCCGTGCCATCGGCAACATAGATCTGGAACTGTTGGGGTGCTAGGCCCTAGTTTAACAATTATGCATCCATCCGTGAGTAACTCTGGTCCGTAATCACTCATTCACTCAGGACCTATTTATTCATGCAGGTCTGTATATACATACTCATGTACAGTTGTTATATCATATCACGTGCAATATTGCAAGTCATTCTTGGACTTAACTTACGTAGTCATTCACTCAGGAATGCATATTAGTATCCTGTCAGTTGCACCTTTTCTCATTGCTTTTAGTATATTGAATGTGCAATACGTGCAGTTATCTGTAATTCAACCCTGCGCACTAAGGACTGTATTTTAAGGGAATGACTATTATTACCCCAAATTATATCATACACACATTTAGCTATTTAAGTTTCTCTTCCTGTCATTTACCTGTACAGTTTATGTAACCATGCAAGTATTCACTTATCTGTAAATATAACTGTATATTAAACCTGTACAGCTAATTTAACCATGCAAAATGTTCACTTACCTGTTCATTTGGCCTGTCTGTATATTAAGTAAACTATTATTACCCTCGCTCATATCATATGCATTTTTAGCTACTGAAGTATTTCTCTGCCATCGACCGTATAGTATAGTTAACCATCCAACATCCACCAATGTATAGTGTACATATTCAGCCAACCACCCATAGCTTTTTTTGCACTCCAGATATCTTGTATTTCTATACTTTTTCATACTGCCGCTCTATGTATCATGTACCGTGTATCTGTCTTTTGTGTACTTTCGTTGTGGCATTTTGCACCTGCCCTGTGTTTTGTTGTAGCTGCTTGACAAAGAAATTTCCCCCTCGGGGATCAATAAAGTATCTATCTATCTATCTATCTATCTATCTATCTATCTATCTATCTATCTATCTATCTATCTATCTATCTATCTATCTATCTATCTATCTATCTATCTATCTATCTATCTATCTATCTATCTAGGGTCATTGTTCATTTGGAAGACCCATTTGCAACCATGCTTTAACTTCCTGACTGATGTCTTGAGATGTTGCTTCAATATATCTACATAATTTTCCTTCCTCATGATGCCATCTATTTTGTGAAGTGCACCAGCCCCTCCTGCAGCAAAGCACCCCTGCAACATGATGCTGCCACCCCCGTGCTTCACGGTTGGGATGGTGTTCTTCGGCTTGCATTCCTCCCCCTTTTTCCTCCAAACATAACGATGGTCATTGTGGCCAAACAGTTCTATTTTTGTTTCATCAGACCAGAGGACATTTCTCCAAAAAGTACGATCTTTGTCCCCATGTGCAGTTGCAAATCGTAGTCTGGCTTTTTTATGTTGGTTTTGGAGCAGTGGCTTCTTCCTTGCGGAGTGGCCTTTCAGGTTATGTCGATATAGGACTCGTTTTACTGTGGATATAGATACTTTTGTACCTGTTTCCTCCAGCGTCTTCACAAGGTCCTTTACTGTTGTTATGGGATTGATTTGCACTTTTCGCACCAAAGTACGTTAATCTCTAGGAGACTCTAGAACGCGTCTCCTTCCTGAGCGGTATTACGGCTGCGTTGTCCCATGGTGTTTATACTTGCATACTATTGTTTGTACAGATGAACGTGGTACCTTCAGGCGTTTGGGATTTGCTCCTAAGGATGAACCAGACTTGTGGAGGTCTACAATATTTTTTCTGAGGTCTTGCCTGATTTCTTTTGATTTTCCCATGATGTCTAGCAAAGAGTCACTGAGTTCGAAGGTAGGCCTTGAAATACATCCACAGGTACACCTCCAATTGACTCACATGATGTCAATTAGCCTATCAGAAGCTTCTAAAGCCATGACATCATTTTCTGGAATTTTCAAAGCTGTTTAAAGGCACAGTCAACTTAGTGTATGTAAACTTCTGACCCACTGGAATTGTGATATAGTGAAGTATAAGTTAAATAATCTGTCTGTAAACAATTGTTGGAAGAATGACTTTTTAAAAGTTATTGTTTTAAGGTGAAATGTTTGGGTCCTGATAATGTATGAAAACAAGTGCACACACACACACACACACACACACTAAATAATGTATTGTGTCGTTTTGGAGTCACTTTTATTGTAAATAAGAATATAATGTTTCTAAACACCTCTACATTAATGTGGATGTTACCATGGTTACGGATAGTCCTGAATGACTAGTGAATAATGATGAGTGAGAAAGTTAGACACAAATATCAAATCCCCAACACCCCCAAAAAAAGAAACACAATGTTTATCAAGATTGCCTTCATGCTAAAATGTCCCTAATGCAGGCGTCATGAACTAACCTGGGAACTGACCTGGGAACTGACCTGGGAACTGACCTGGGAACTGACCTGGGAACTGACCTGGGAATAACTAGAAGTAGGAACCGACTCTGTTTAGACTTGTTTATACCTGGAGCTTTGGTCCTGATCTTGTCCACATTCTGATTTGGCCTACATTTTCTAAAATATGTTTACACATAGGATTAAAATGTGTCTAATATTTGTCTACTGCTTTGTGACCAGATTTCTTAGTCCCTCTCTGTATGCAAATGATTCGACAGCCTTTCTTTCAAAATAGTATTTATTTATTTTAAGACATAAGTTGATGCCATAAATCAATGGCGCAACCTTGTCAATGATTTTAGAAGGCAAGATACTGATGATTAAATGGTTTCTCTGTCCAGGTCCGTCTGCAGACACACTGCAGACCTGACTTCCTCTGGAGGCTGGACACAATGAGATGTTTAACCGTCTACACCTGGTGGACAGGATTAGAACCAAGGATACATGTTAGAACCAAGGATACATGTTAGAACCAAGGATACATGTTAGAACCAAGGATACATGTTAGAACCAAGGATACATGTTAGAACCAAGGATACATGTTAGAACCAAGGATACATGTTAGAACCAAGGATACATGTTAGAACCAAGGATACATGTTAGAACCAAGGATACATGTTAGAACCAAGTATAAACATGGTTTGTGTGTGTGTGTATATGTAAGCATGTGTGTTGTGTGTGTGTGTGTCTAAATACATACTGTATTTGTGTGTGTAGTATCAGGACCACCATCTCATCTCTCCCCTCTCTCTATCCTCCCTCCATCTCTCCCCTCTCTCTATCCTCCCTCCATCTCTCCCCTCTCTCTATCCTCCCTCCATCTCTCCCCTCTCTCTGTCCTCCCTCCATCTCTTTCCTCTCTCTACCCTCCCTCCATCTCTCTCCTCTCTACCCTCCCTCCATCTCTCTACCCTCTCTCCATCTCTCTCCTCTCTCTACCCTCCCTCCATCTCTCTCCTCTCGACCCTCCCTCCATCTCTCTCCTCTCTCTACCCTCCCTCCATCTCTCTCCTCTCTCTACCCTCCCTCCATCTCTCTACCCTCTCTCCATCTCTCTCCTCTCTCTACCCTCCCTCCATCTCTCTCCTCTCGACCCTCCCTCCATCTCTCTCCTCTCTCTACCCTCCCTCCATCTCTCTCCTCTCTACCCTCCCTCCATCTCTCTCCTCTCTCTACCCTCCCTCCATCTCTCTCCTCTCTACCCTCTCTCCACCTCTCTCCTCTCTCTACCCTCCCTCCATCTCTCTACCCTCCCTCCATCTCTCTCCTCTCTACCCTCTCTCCATCTCTCTCCTCTCTCTACCCTCCCTCCATCTCTCTCCACTCTATCCTCCCTCCATCTCTCTCCTCTCTCTAACTTCCCCCCATCTTTCTCCTCTCTCTACCCTCCCTCCATCTCTCTCCTCCCTCCCTCCCTCTCTCCCACCCTCCCTCCATCTCTCTCCTCTCTCTACCCTCCCTCCTCCCTCCCTCCCTCCCTCCCTCCCTCCATCTCTCTCCTCTCTCTCTGTGTCGTCCCTCCCTCCAGACGATGAGCAGAAGGATACGTCTCTGTCTCACCACACCATCCAGCAGCTGATCATAGAGAAGGACCAGGCTCTTTCAGACCTCAACTCAGTAGAGAAGAGTCTGGCTGAACTGTTCAGACGATACGAGAAGCTGAAGGATGCCCTCGAGGGATACCGCAAGGTGGGAAAAGTACACACGCACACACCACTTCTGACGACCACATACACACACTTGCCTAAGGCTGTTCATCAATGTCGATCATGATGTTGTTCCAGTAGTTATTATTGTGGTTCATGACTTCAGTCGGTTATTTGATATGGTCCTTTGTTAGTCCTGCCTTTGTGGTCTGGAGTGGCTCAGTTGGTAAGAGTGTGATGCTAGCAACGGCAAGTTTGTGGGTTCAATTTCCACAGGGATCACATAAGAAAACGGTGTAGTCAGTGTACTGTAACTTAGGATAAAAGAGTCTGTTTAGGGGCATCTTCATATGAGACCCATGTGTTACTACTGTAGTTGATTGGAGGTCCTTTGTACTGGTGTCTCTTTTTCTCTTTGTGTCTCTCCCAATCAGAATGAGGAGGTGTTGAAGAAGTGTGCTCAGGAATACCTGTCCCGGGTGAGGAAGGAGGAACAGCGTTATAAGGTCCTGAAGATCCATGCAGAGGAGAAACTAGACAAGTGAGTCCAGACCTAATGGTCATGTAGGCTCCTCCCCCTGAGTCTGGTTCCTCTCTAGATTTCTTGCTTCTAGGGAGTCTTTCCTTGCCACTTGGCTTCAGGTCATTGTTGATAAAACACTGATGAGATGACACTGGTGCTTTTCCATCTAGACGTACCCACACACCAGGGTGTCACCAGTGTTTTATGTTAATGTCATCTCTAGTGTTATTGTGTTTCCATCAGGAGTGTGATATTAAAGTCTCATTCAAGACTGTTGCTTTATGAGAAGGTGTTTAAGTTTGAGCCTGGCCTTGGCTCCAGTGGAGGCTCCTCAGAGGAGGAAGGGGAGGATCATCCTCCTCAGTCAATTTCATAAAAATAAAAATGGTAAAACATTTTAAAAGTTATTAATATACTATATATAATCACGTGTCACCAAATAATCGATTAATACACACTGTTTTGCAAAGAAGCTCTACAGTAGCCTCAGCAGCACTCTGTAGGGTAGCACCATGGTGTAGCTGGAGGACAGCTAGCTTCCGTCCTCCTCTGGGTACATTGACTTCAATACAAAACCTAGGAGGCTCATAGTTCTCACCCCCTTCCATAGACTTACACAGTAATTATGACAACTTCCGGAGGATGTCCTCCAACCTTGGGTGGACAGCATGAACTGACATGTTGTCCACCCATTCAAAGGATCAGATAATTAATCTAGTACTGAAAGCATAAGCTACAGCTAGCTAGCACTGCAGTGGATAACATGTGGTGAGTAGTTGACTCAAAGAGAGAGAAAGACAATAGTTTTGAACAAATTAATATCTTCCAAAATGAAGGAGAAGCAAGAGAGAAATAGAGAGAGAGATATTTCCTTTTTTTTTTCACTTTCACTTACTTAGCTAGCAAATGCAGCTAGCTAGTTTAGCCTACTGAAGTACCCTGTTTAAACAGAGGGATGCTATGTTAGCTAGCTGGCTATGACTATCCAACACAACACTGGAAGTCTTCCAAGTCAAGGTAAGCTTTTGGTTTGGTATAACAAATTTATTTCCACCGTTTGCCACCGTTTGGTATTAAAAACGTATTGCCACCGGGCCCGCCTGTGTAACTGCTTACTGACTATACACTGTAATGTTACTGCATGATTGTAGTGGGTTTACTAACACATTAGTTCTAGTAGCTATGCTGAGTTTAACTTTAATTTAGCTAATATGGTGACAACGATGTAGGCTGTGTAGCGGTTTGGCTTGCAAAGGTGTTTTCACCTGGTCACATACAGCTGATGTGTTGTGCATTGAAGTCCCCAAGCGAAGGGAAAGGTGAGAGGAGAAGAGCATGTAGATGCCAGAAGGAATACAAAGTGGCTGCTATGAGGAAACTGTGTTTACGCGTGATCAGGGGTGTATTCATTCCGCCGATTCTGTTAAAAAACGTTTCTTAAACAGTACAAAAGGGGAATAAACATACTTGAATTTGTCCAATAGAAACTTTTGCGACTGTGGGACTAAGGATTACACCCTATATCAGCTAGATCCAGGCAAGAGTGTGGAAGGCACTATTGAATGTCAGTGTCTGTCCATGTCTGTCACCTCAAATTTGTCTCTCGACCTGTGTTGTATCAACCTCATGATGGGTATAGGGAAAATATGAGTATCATGTAGTAGCTTGAACCTATCACTGTTACATTGAACTGGGAGAATGGAATATGAATGACAGTCATCCAATATCAGTTAGGAAAATCCTCCTTCCTTATCTTGAACGACACTGCCACTGCTTGGCTCCGTCAGAGCAGGTCGGATGGAGCCATGGCCCAGTGAGACACGGGTGCCGGCCTGTGTAGAGGGAAACAGAAATGTCTGAGCCTTCTGGGTAAAACACTGGGGTAAATCCTCATTGGAAATGTGCCATAAAATCTGTGTCTCTCCTAACCCTCAGGGCAAACTCTGACATCGCCCAGGTGAGGATGAGGGCTCGTCAGGAGACAGCAGCATACCAGGCCTCTCTCAGGAAGGAGACCATGAAGGTTGAGTCACTGAAGAGAACCCTGGAGCAGAAGGTACAACCACACACACAGTCACATGTTACATGTGAAAGACTGCATTCAAACCCAGGTGTCCTGTATGCCACAAGACTGTGTTAGCCCTCTGAACAAAAGCCAAGATGGAAGTCTTCAGGCCTAGTAAAATATGACAGAATGGAACCCAGGTCTCCTGACAGCTGTTCAGAGGGATGTACTCTAACCTCCTGGTTTTGTCTCTCTTCCTTAAAGAACAAAGAAATCGAAGAGCTAACCAAGATCTGTGACGAGCTGATCGCCAAGATGGGGAAGAGCTAGCAACGCTGCCAGGTCCTGCCCATGTCTCCAGGGTTTAAAGGAGAAGGAGCGGTAGAGGAAGTGAGAAGAAAGACAGAGACAGGAAGTTCTCTCTTCTACGTCCATCCCTGGACAGATGGACGTTCTACAATACTGACAGACTATTTCCATGTAGCTACTGGCAACAACGCCCCCTAGAGTATGGGATAGTAATTACTGGTCAATGGTTTCCTCTGTATCATCCTGTACATTTTGATGTGACAATGTGTACCACATATCCTGCATTTTCCATTCTGAATGATTAGTTTTTTCTGTACTGTAATGTTGCTGCACTCTGCTGTGCTCTACTGAAGTGGATCTCAAACGTCTCCTCGGGGACACACAGACGTTTCACAATTTTGCTGTAGCTCTGAACTAGCTATTCAAGAGCTTGAGGATTAGTTGACAAGTTGAATCAGGTGTGCTAGCTCTGGAATCGACCAATTACATGGAATGCCTGGGGTCCCCATGGAGAGGTTCGAGAAGCACTACTGTACTGCACTGTACAGTACTGTGCTGTCCAAACTTGTGAAACATACATGTCTATGATTGGTTCAGATTTCCAGTCCAAATGCATTGTTTCTATAAAGGCTAAAGAACTCACATGCGTTTCCCAAAACCCCACGTAGGGAGAACTTTCAATAAGTGTGTAGTTGGAGCCTGTGTCCATACTGATACTTGAAAGAAAGGCAGTGCTGCTCTTGGATCAGCGTTCTCCATTCAGATCTTACCTTAACGTTAGAAACTGACCACGGATCAGCGTTCTCCATTCAGATCTTACCTTAACGTTAGAAACTGACCACGGATCAGCGTTCTCCATTCAGATCTTACCTTAACGTTAGAAACTGACCACAGATCAGCGTTCTCCATTCAGATCTTACCTTAACGTTAGAAACTGACCACGGATCAGCGTTCTCCATTCAGATCTTACCTTAACGTTAGAAACTGACCACGGATCAGCGTTCTCCATTCAGATCTTACCTTAACGTTAGAAACTGACCACGGATCAGCGTTCTCCATTCAGATCTTACCTTAACGTTAGAAACTGACCACGGATCAGCGTTCTCCATTCAGATCTTACCTTAACGTTAGAAACTGACCACGGATCAGCGTTCTCCATTCAGATCTTACCTTAACGTTAGAAACTGACCACGGTTTAGCGTTCTCCATTCCGATCTTACCTTAACGTTAGAAACTGGTGGGGTGGGGCAGAGCAGAGCAGGGAGGGGTGTGGTGGGGTGGGGCAGAGCAGGGAGGGGTGTGGTGGGGTGGGGAGGGGCAGAGCAGAGCAGGGAGGGGTGTGGTGGGGTGGGTCAGAGCAGGGAGGGGTTTGGTGGGGTGGGGCAGAGCAGGGAGGGGTGTGGTGGGGTGGGGCAGAGCAGGGAGGGGTGTGGTGGGGTGGGTCAGAGCAAGGAGGGGTGTGGTGGGGTGGGTCAGAGCAGATATGGGTGTGGTGGGTCAGAGCAGAGCAGGGAGAGGTGGGGTGGGGCAGAGCAGAGCAGGGAGGGGTGGGGTGGGGCAGAGCAGAGCAGGGAGGGGTGGGGTGGGGCAGAGCAGAGCAGGGAGGGGTGGGGCAGAGCAGAGCAGGGAGGGGTGTGGTGGGGCAGAGCAGAGCAGGGAGGGGTGGGGCAGAGCAGAGCAGGGAGGGGTGGGGCAGAGCAGAGCAGGGAGGGGTGGGGCAGAGCAGAGCAGGGAGGGGTGTGGTGGGGCAGAGCAGAGCAGGGAGGGGTGTGGTGGGGAGACGTCTTGGAGACGTATTAGAGACGTATTAGCTCCCTGATAGAAGAAGACAGGATTAAGATCAGAGGGGTTTAGCAGCAAACAACCTGCTTTTCATTGTGTGATCGCATCGCTCCAGAGAAGGATCAGCACCATCACCAGCAACATGAGAGCTGTCCAGAACTGTCCCGTACTCCTTGTCTCACTACTCTTCCTCGCTTCCTACAGTAAGGACTTTCTCAAACCTTCTCTTGTTCTGTTTGTCTTGTATTTTGGGGGAGAAATTGGTGGATCTGTCTACCTTTCTGTTCTCCACCTTGCCCTCTCATTCCTTTCATCCGTCCTCTTTCTTCATCCCTCTATCCGTCCCCCCTCTCCCTCCTGGCCCCTCTCCTCCTGGCCTCTCTCCCTCCTGGCCCCTCTCTCTCCCTCCTGGCCCCTCTGCCTCCTTCCTACTCTCTTCATTTTTACTTATTCCACTGTTGTTTACCGCTGTTGTACTTTTAAATGGCTCCCTTTAATGAATCTTCACACTCTTTCATGGACTAAGTGGGATTGTTTTGGTCAGTTTCTCTAAGTATGCAGTTTACCATGACGAAGACAAATACTGTACTTTCTGTTGTGTGGCATATTTGATGGTGAATATTTGTTCAATGGTGGCTATGTATACATAGCAAGAAACATACATGTTCTTATATATTCAAGAAACATACATGTTCTTATATATTCAAGAAACATACATGTTCTTAAATATTCAAGAAACATACATGTTCTTATATATTCAAGAAACATACATGTTCTTATATATTCAAGAAACATACATGTTCTTATATATTCAAGAAACATCTTTGTGGTTTTACCGTCTGTCATCCTCTAACTAGCATTCAATCACAATGGCTAATCTCCTAATAGGCCTATGGGCTAATCATAAAAGTGTGTGTGTGCGTGTCTGTGTGTAACAGGGAGGATCTGTGGTGCAAGGCAGGGGGTCAACATGTCAACACTGTTAAAAGGAGTTAGTGTTAGCAACACAACAATCCCCTCGTGCCTTTGTTTTTCTGTTTGTACAGAAATGCTGAGGTAAAAATGATGAAATGTAGAGAGACGGATCGTTGTGTCAAAGGTTATGATACATGTTGATGGGTGGTTGGTGTCGGGGGAGGGGCTTTAATAGTACAGAAATGGTCTTCTAATCAGTGAAAAAGCGTATACTAAAAACCATCTGCCATCATTAACACAATGTAAAGATCAAATGATTTATTATCTAAATGTTGAAAGTGCTTGGTCAACAGAGTGAAACAGAAGGGTGCAGTGATACGGGCACTGGAGATGGAGGCGTGAGAGGGTGTGTCTGCCAGGTGTGAGAGGGTGTGTCTGCCAGGTGTGAGAGGGTGTGTCTGCCAGGTGTGAGAGGGTGTGTCTGCCAGGTGTGAGAGGGTGTGTCTGCCAGGTGTGAGAGGGTGTGTCTGCCAGGTGTGATGTAGTTCATGTTTGTATGATGTTTTGTGTTGTTTAGAAAATACAATATTACAAAAACACAAATGCTCAGAAAATGTGTGTTTTTAATGGGAAGACATTGGTTGAAAGGGAGAGTATAGAGACTGATCATTGGTTGAAAGGGAGAGTATAGAGACTGATCATTGGTTGAAAGGGAGAGTATAGAGACTGATCATTGGTTGAAAGGGAGTGTATAGAGACTGATCATTGGTTGAAAGGGAGAGTATAGAGACTGATCATTGGTTAAAAGGGAGAGTATAGAGACCGATCATTGGTTGAAAGGGAGAGTATAGAGACTGATCATTGGTTAAAAGGGAGAGTATAGAGACTGATCATTGGTTAAAAGGGAGAGTATAGAGACTGATCATTGGTTAAAAGGGAGAGTATAGAGACTGATCATTGGTTAAAAGGGAGAGTATAGAGACTGATCATTGGTTGAAAGGGAGAGTATAGAGACCGATCATTGGTTGAAAGGGAGAGTATAGAGACTGATCATTGGTTAAAAGGGAGAGTATAGAGACTGATCATTGGTTGAAAGGGAGAGTATAGAGACTGATCATTGGTTGAAAGGGAGAGTATAGAGACTGATCATTGGTTGAAAGGGAGAGTATAGAGACTGATCATTGGTTGAAAGGGAGAGTATAGAGACCGATCATTGGTTGAAAGGGACAGTATAGAGACTGATCATTGGTTAAAATGGAGAGTATAGAGACTGATCATTGGTTGAAAGGGAGAGTATAGAGACTGATCATTGGTTGAAAGGGAGAGTATAGAGACTGATCATTGGTTGAAAGGGAGAGTATAGAGACTGATCATTGGTTGAAAGGGAGAGTATAGAGACCGATCATTGGTTGAAAGGGACAGTATAGAGACTGATAATTGGTTAAAAGGGAGAGTATAGAGACTGATCATTGGTTGAAAGGGAGAGTATAGAGACTGATCATTGGTTGAAAGGGAGAGTATAGAGACTGATCATTGGTTGAAAGGGAGAGTATAGAGACTGATCATTGGTTAAAAGGGAGAGTATAGAGACTGATACATTTACCAGGCTGGCCAATGAACCTGGCTTCATGGTGCAGTAGAATGTTGAACTGATGTCTCAGACCATGTTCTGACTTGACTTGGGTTTGACTTCTCTTCTCAGTTGTTCTCTGCTCTACAGCCATAATGCAGGATAAAAGGAAGATACTGTGGAGGATGTTGACACTTTTATTACATGGATCTGGTTAGCTGGGCTGTGAGAAAGGACATTAAAGACTGATTCTGAAGAGAGACATTTAAACAGTCCCATATGTCAGTTAAAACAGTACCTTTCATGTTTTGAGTTCATCTTATTAGTTCAGAGAGGAAATAAAACTGTAGGAGCACCTGTGCATATATTACTCACTACTCAAGAAAAGTGGACAACAAGTGAGAGACATTGGTACTCCACATGATTAATACAGCCAAGGTGTGTACTGTTAGCCTGGTCCCGGATCAGCTTTTTGGCTCTTGCCAACTCCATTGCTCACTGTCAAGCCAAACAGTTTGGCAGAACAAAGAATGACCAGGAGTTGTCATGATAGAGCAAACAGACTGTCAATCAGGCTAGTGTACAGTAGACCAACAACACTGTAGAAAACCCCAAGTCACTCAGGCTAGTGTACAGTAGACCAACAACACTGTAGAAAACCCCAAGTCACTCAGGCTAGTGTACAGTAGACCAACAACACTGTAGAAAACCCCAAGTCACTCAGGCTAGTGTACAGTAGACCAACAACACTGTAGAAAACCCCAAGTCACTCAGGCTAGTGTACAGTAGACCAACAACACTGTAGAAAACCCCAAGTCACTCAGGCTAGTGTACAGTAGACCAACAACACTGTAGAAAACCCCAAG
>CM042387.1:34402775-34425275 GCA_023634145.1 Thymallus thymallus | reverse complement strand
CTGACTTGCCTCGTTAAATAAAGGTTAAATAAAATAAATGAGGTGATATGGCTTTAAACCATCAAGCTTATCAACACCAGAGGAAGGAGTTTAAAGTATTACCTGGTTTAGAGAGAGAGAGAGAGAGACACACACAGAGAGAGAGAGAGAGACACAGAGACATAGAGAGAGAGAGACACACAGAGACATAGACAGAGACATAGAGAGACATAGAGAGACAGAGAGAGAGACAGAGAGAGAGAGAGAGACAGAGACATATAGAGAGAGAGAGAGACAGAGAGAGAGACAGAGAGAGAGACAGAGACATAGAACTCAGGAACTCTGTTGAATGGAATGAGAGACATGGACAGGTAAACTGTAGCTTAGCTGGTTTTATCTTGATATCTTGTTCTGAATTGCACTAATAGGCTTTGGAACTCTCTGCTAAGACAGAGATACAATGCAAAGTATAAAAAATGTCACTTGCACAATCTTGTCTCAGGTAGCCTGGTCTCGTTTCTGTTTGTACTGTCTAATGACCAGGCTACAATCATACACCTTTAGAGCAAAGAGCTTCCTCAATAAGAAAATCTAACAAGAACTCAACATTGCTATTATGCTCTTAGCCTAAACAGACAAAAAGGACAACCCTTTGAAGAACTAGGAACTCAGAATTTAGTTTGGAACTGTATGTATTCTGTGTGTTTGACTCCATGAAATAATGAGGAGCTGAGCTGAAACTGCATTGGATGTGATGTAAACTACAGGACAGGTTGCTTGACATTGTTCTCCTCTGTAGTCAGCTGTAGATCCAATAAAGTTGTCTGTATTTCCATTGTGTGGGTCTTTGTTTTCCTAAGAGAATATATGAATTTATGAAGAATATATAGTTAATCTTTAAGAAATTAGAATATGTAGTTATCTTTAAGAAATTAGAATATGTATTTATCTTTAAGAAATTAGAATATGTATTTATCTTTAAGACATTAGAATATGTAGTTATCTTTAAGAAATTAGAATATGTAGTTATCTTTAAGAATTTTTAATATATAGTTTTAAGAAATTAGAGCCATAGGATGAATCATCAGCTGAGCATAAAAAACTAGCACACAATTTTAAACAATGTGTTATAACTTTATTACATATTTTTAACAGATTTAATAAAAAATAAAAAATAAATTACATTTATTTCTACAGGTTTTTCTTATTGAGACCTGTAATCCAGATGTAATACTATTAATTCCTATTATGAGACCTGTATTCCAGATGTAATTTTGTTAATTCCTATTATGAGACCTGTATTCCAGATGTAATTTTGTTAATTCCTATTATGAGACCTGTATTCCAGATGTAATTTTGTTAATTCCTATTATGAGACCTGTATTCCAGATGTAATTTTGTTAATTCCTATTATGAGACCTGTATTCCAGATGTAATTTTGTTAATTCCTGTTATGAGACCTGTATTCCAGATGTAATTTTGTTAATTCCTATTATTGAGACCTGTATTCCAGATGTAATTTTGTTAATTCCTATTATGAGACCTGTATTCCAGATGTAATTTTGTTAATTCCTATTATTGAGACCTGTATTCCAGATGTAATTTTGTTAATTCCTATTATGAGACCTGTAGGGTGCTGAGGGTCTGTGCTGACCAACTGTGTGGAATACTCCAGCGTCTTTTCAACCTTAGCCTGAGCCTAGAAAGGGTCCCTGTGCTGTGGAAAACATCCTGCCTCGTCCCAGTGCCCAAGAAGGCGCACCCCACTGTCCTGAATGACTTCAGACCTGTAGCGCTAACATCCCACATCATGAAGACCCTGGAAAGGTTAGTCCTCGCTCACCTCAGACCCCTGGTGTGTTCATCAATGGACCCCCTGCAGTTTGCATACCAGCGCAACATCGGGGTGGATGATGCAATCATCTACCTTCTGCAGAGGGCCTACTCTCACCTGGACAACGCAGGTTGCACTGTGAGGGTCATGTTTTTTGACTTCTCCAGTGCCTTCAATACCATTCAGCCCCTGCTACTGGGTGAGAAGATGAGGAGGATGAAAGTGGAAGCACCCTTAGTCTCCTGGGTCACGGACTACCTGACCGGTAGGCCACAATTTGTGCGACTACAGAGCTGTGTGTCAGAACGGGCAGTTAGCAACACAGGGGCCCCCCAGGGTACGGTCCTGTCCCCCTTCCTGTTCACCCTCTACACCTCAGACTTCAGATATAACTCTGAAACATGCCACCTACAGAAGTTCTCGGATGACTCTGCTATTGTAGGGTGCATCAGGGGTGGGCAGGAGGAGGAGTACAGGAGCACAATCAGTGACTTTGTGTTGTGGTGTGAGCAGAACCACCTTCAGCTCAACATCAGCAAAACTAAGGAGATGGTGGTGGACTTCAGGAGAACCAAGGCACAACTGACTGCAGTCCCTATAAAGGGGATGGATGTGGAAATGGTTGAGTCATACAAGTTCTTGGGTGTCCATATGGACAACAGACTGGAATGGGCTGGTAACACCGGGGCCCTGTACAAAAAGGGCCAGAGCAGACTCTACTTTCTGAGGAGGCTCAGGTCCTTCAACGTGTGCAGTAAACTACTGCATACCTTCTACCAGTCTGTGGTGGCCAGTGCCATCTTTTTTGCAGTGGTGTGCTGGGGAGCAAACATCAAAGCCGGTGATGCTTCTCGGGTAAATAAGCTGATCAGGAAGGCTAGCTCTGTCCTGGGGATGAGCCTTGACACTCTAGAGGAGGTGGCGGAGAGACGGATCCTGGCCAAACTGCTGGCCATCATGGACAACGTCACCCACCCTCTGCACGCTATGGTTATGACGCAGAGGAGCTCTTTCAGTCACAGACTGATCCCACCACGGTGTGCCAGAGAGCGCTACAGGAGGTCCTTCCTGCCGGCGGCTATGAGACTATATAATGCCTCTCCGGGGTGCCGTGCCGTCGGCAACATAGATCTGGAACTGTTGGGGTGCTAGGACCTAGTTTAACAATTATGCATCCATCCGTGAGTAACTCTGTTCCGTCAGCACTCATCCACTCAGGACCTACTTATTCATACAGGTCTGTATATACATACCCATGTACAGTTGTTATATTATATCACATGCAATATTGTAAGTAATTATTGGACCTAGGCATTCACTCAGGAATGCATATTAGTATCCTGCCAGTTGCACCTTTTCTCATTGCTTTTAGTATATCAAATGTGCAATAAGTGCAGTTGTCTGTAATTAAACCCTGCGCACTAAGGACTGTATTTTAAGGGAATTACTATTATTACCCCAATGATATCATACACACATTTAGCTATTAAAGTATCTCTTCCTGTCATTTACCTGTACAGTTTGTGTAAACATGCAAGTATTCACTTATCTGTAAATATAACTGTATACCTAACTGTACAGCTAATTTAACCATGCAAAATTTTCACTTACCTGTTCATTTACCCAGTTTGTCTATTAAGTAAACTATTATTACCCTCGCTCATATCATACGCATTTTTAGCTACTGAAGTATTTCTCTGCCATCAACCTGTATAGTATAGTTAACCATCCAACATCCACCAATGTATAGTGTACATATTCAGCCAACCACTCATACTATGCAATGTCCTTTTATAGCTTTTTTTTGCACTCCAGATATCCTGTATTTCTATACTTTTTCATACTGCCGCTCTATGTGTCATGTACCGTGTATCTGTCTTTTGTGTACTTTCGTTGTGGCATTTTGCACCTGCCCTGTGTTTTGTTGTAGCTGCTTGACAATGAAATTTCCCCCCCGGGGGATCAATAAAGTACCTATCTATCTATCTATCTATCTATCTATTCCAGATGTAATTTTGTTAATTCCTATTATGAGACCTGTATTCCAGATGTAATTTTGTTAATTCCTATTATGAGACCTGTATTCCAGATGTAATACCATTAATTCCTATTAGATGACAAGATGAAACAGTAAAGGTCGTTCCTCGTTTATTTGATTTGATTCTGAAATCAAACAACACAAACTGTTTAGTTCTTAGTTTTTTTGTCCAAAGGAAATATTAACTAACAAGAAACTGAATAATGATTTGATTATTCAAAGGTTGTGTTTTTAATTATTGGTTCTGGTTCGACCCGTGCACTGTACGTTTTGGCCAATTAATAGTTGTGGCTTCCTGACAACACAGACAATGATAGATGGTTGTTTCTTCATGTTTTTGATCTTATGTATTATGTAATCCAATAAACATTATAGATTGTTTTGTTTCTCATTCCAATGATTTGATGACTGACAGTCACTGTCGTGGACTGTTAAGGCAGGTTACATGGAATTAAGGTAGGTTACATGGACTATTAAGGCAGGTTACATGGAATTAAGGCAGGTTACATGGACTTTTAAGGTAGGTTACATGGACTGTTAAGGCAGGTTACATGGACTTAAGGTAGGTTACATAGACTATTAAGGCAGGTTACATGGACTTAAGGTAGGTTACATGGACTATTAAGGTAGGTTACATGGACTATTAAGGCAGGTTACATGGACTTAAGGTAGGTTACACAGACTGTTAAGGTAGGTTACATGGACTATTAAGGCAGGTTACATGGACTTAAGGTAGGTTACATGGACTGTTAAGGTAGGTTACATGGATTTAAGTTAGGTTACATGGACTATTAAGGCAGGTTACATGGACTTAAGCTAGGTTACATGGACTATTAAGGCAGGTTACATGGACTGTTAAGGTAGGTTACATGGATTTAAGGTAGGTTACATGGACTATTAAGGCAGGTTACATGGATTTAAGGTAGGTTACATGGACTGTTAAGGTGGTTACATGGATTTAAGGTAGGCTACATGGACTAAAGGCAGGTTACATGGATTTAAGGTAGGTTACATGGACTGTTAAGGTAGGTTACATGGATTTAAGGTAGGTTACATGGATTTAAGGTAGGTTACATGGATTTAAGGTAGGTTACATGGACTGTTAAGGCAGGTTACATGGACTTTTAAGGTAGGCTACATGGATTTAAGGTAGGTTACATGGACTGTTAAGGTAGGTTACATGGATTTAAGGTAGGTTACATGGACTGTTAATGTAGGTTACATGGACTGTTAAGGTAGGTTACATGGATTTAAGGCAGGTTACATGAACTGTTAAGGCAGGTTACATGGATTTAAGGCAGGTTACATGGACTGTTAAGGCAGGTTACATAGACTATTATGGTAGGTTACATGGACTATTAAGGTAGGTTACATGGACTATTAAGGCAGGTTACATGGACTTAAGGTAGGTTACATGGACTGTTAAGGTAGGTTACATGGATTTAAGGTAGGTTACATGGACTGTTAAGGCAGGTTACATGGACTTTTAAGGTAGGTTACATGGATTTAAGGCAGGTTACATGGAATGTTAAGGCAGGTTACATGGACTGTTAAGGCAGGTTACATGGATTTAAGGTAGGTTACATGGACTGTTAAGGTAGGTTACATGGATTTAAGGTAGGTTACATGGACTGTTAAGGTAGGTTACATGGATTTAAGGTAGGTTACATGGACTGTTAAGGCAGGTTACATGGACTGTTAAGGTAGGTTACATGGATTTAAGGCAGGTTACATGGACTGTTAAGGCAGGTTACATGGACTGTTAAGGTAGGTTACATGGAATTAAGGTAGGTTACATGGATTTAAGGCAGGTTACATGAACTGTTAAGGCAGGTTACATGGATTTAAGGTAGGTTACATGGACTTTTAAGGTAGGTTACATGGATTTAAGGCAGGTTACATGAACTGTTAAGGCAGGTTACATGGATTTAAGGTAGGTTACATGGACTGTTAAGGCAGGTTACATGGACTTTTAAGGTAGGTTACATGGATTTAAGGTAGGTTACATGGACTGTTAAGGTAGGTTACATGGATTTAAGGTAGGTTACATGGACTGTTAAGGCAGGTTACATGGACTGTTAAGGTAGGTTACATGGATTTAAGGCAGGTTACATGGACTGTTAAGGTAGGTTACATGGATTTAAGGCAGGTTACATGGACTGTTAAGGTAGGTTACATGGATTTAAGGCAGGTTACATGGACTGTTAAGGCAGGTTACATGGACTGTTAAGGTAGGTTACATGGATTTAAGGCAGGTTACATGGAATGTTAAGGTAGGTTACATGGATTTAAGGTAGGTTACATGGACTGTTAAGGTAGGTTACATTGATTTAAGGTAGGTTACATGGACTGTTAAGGCAGGTAACATGGACTGTTAAGGTAGGTTACATGGATTTAAGGCAGGTTACATGAACTGTTAAGGCAGGTTACATGGACTGTTAAGGTAGGTTACATGGATTTAAGGCAGGTTACATGGACTGTTAAGGTAGGTTACATGGATTTAAGGCAGGTTACATGAACTGTTAAGGCAGGTTACATGGATTTAAGGCAGGTTACATGGACTGTTAAGGCAGGTTACATGGACTGTTAAGGTAGGTTACATGGATTTAAGGCAGGTTACATGGACTGTTAAGGTAGGTTACATGGATTTAAGGCAGGTTACATGAACTGTTAAGGCAGGTTACATGGATTTAAGGCAGGTTACATGGACTGTTAAGGCAGGTTACATGGACTGTTAAGGTAGGTTACATGGATTTAAGGCAGGTTACATGGACTGTTAAGGCACTAGGTGAGGTAGGAGCTGATAAGAGGGTTAGAGGACCAGGAGAGACCAGAGACTTGGGTTTCCATGTAGTGATGCAGCTCCCATTTATTAATAGACCAGAGACTTGGGTTTCCATGTAGTGATGCAGCTCCCATTTATTAATAGACCAGAGACTTGGGTTTCCATGTAGTGATGCAGCTCCCATTTATTAATAGACCAGAGACTTGGGTTTCCATGTAGTGATGCAGCTCCCATTTATTAATAGACCAGAGACTTGGGTTTCCATGTAGTGATGCAGCTCCCATTTATTAATAGACCAGAGACTTGGGTTTCCATGTAGTGATGCAGCTCCCATTTATTAATAGACCAGAGACTTGGGTTTCCATGTAGTGATGCAGCTCCCATTTATTTTCTCCAATCAATCATAATCCATTTTAAATTTTCATTGACTTCTTAGTTGACAATTTATCATTTGCACTATAAAAGCAACAAAGTCCACCTTTACTGTTAGTGTCTGGATCCTTCTCCTTTACTGTTAGTGTCTGGATCCTTCTCCTTTACTGTTAGTGTCTGGATCCTTCTCCTTTACTGTTAGTGTCTGGATCCTTCTCCTTTACTGTTAGTGTCTGGATCCATCTCCTTTACTGTTAGTGTCTGGATCCATCTCCTTTACTGTTAGTGTCTGGATCCTTCTCCTTTACTGTTAGTGTCTGGATCCATCTCCTTTACTGTTAGTGTCTGGATCCATCTCCTTTACTGTTAGTGTCTGGATCCTTCTCCTTTACTGTTAGTGTCTGGATCCATCTCCTTTACTGTTAGTGTCTGGATCCATCTCCTTTACTGTTAGTGTCTGGATCCATCTCCTTTACTGTTAGTGTCTGGATCCATCTCCTTTACTGTTAGTGTCTGGATCCATCTCCTTTACTGTTAGTGTCTGGATCCATCTCCTTTACTGTTAGTGTCTGGATCCATCTCCTTTACTCAAAGTAATTGATTGTGCTCCTGTACTCCTCCTCCTGCCCACCCCTGATGCACCCTACAATAGCAGAGTCATCCGAGAACTTCTGTAGGTGGCATGTTTCAGAGTTATATCTGAAGTCCGAGGTGTAGAGGGTGAACAGGAAGGGGGACAGGACCGTTCCCTGGGGGGCCCCTGTGTTGCTCTGTAGTTGCACAAATTGTGGCCTACTGTAGTCCGTGACCCAGGAGACTAAGGGTGCTTCCACTTTCGTCCTCTTCATTTTCTCACCCAGTAGCAGGGGCTGAATGGTATTGAAGGCACTGGAGAAGTCAAAAAATATAACCCTTACAGTGCAACCTGCGTTGTCCAGGTGAGAGTAGGCCCTCTGCAGAAGGGCCCCGATGTTGCCCTTCATCCACCCCGATGTTGCACTGATATGCGAACTGCAGGGGGTCCAGTGATGTACACACCAGGAGTCTGAGGTGAGTGAGGACTAACCTTTCCAGGGTCTTCATGATGTGGGATGTTAGCGCTACAGGTCTGAAGTCATTCAGGACAGTGGGGTGCGCCTTCTTGGGCACTGGGACCAGGCAGGATGTTTTCCACAGCACAGGGACCCTTTCTAGGCTCAGGCTAAGGTTGAAGAGACGCTGGAGTATTCCACACAGTTGGTCAGCACAGACCCTAAGCACCCTTGGGCTGATGCCATCAGGGCCCGCCGCTTTCCACTGATGTAGTCTCTCCAGCTCTCTCTTCACTTGGTTGGTCGTTAAAGCCAGCCCAGGTTGGGAGGTGGGGGGAAGGGGAGTGTTGAGGATCAGTCCAGAGGTGGGGGGAAGGGAGGTGTTGAAGATCAGTCCAGAGGGAGCTGGGGCCTTATCTTAGCTCTCTGGTCACCATAGCAACACCCAGCCGTAGCATGCGCTCCAGCAGGTATATTTCACTGGTCATCCCCAAAGCCAACTCCTTCCAGTTCTTTGCTGCCAATGACTGGAACTAATTTCAAAAATCATTGAAGCTAGAGGTTCCTATCTCCCTCACTAACTTTAAGCATCAGCTGTCAGAGCTGCTTATCGATCACTGCAGCTGTATATAGCCCTTCTGTAAATAGCCCATCCTACTACCTCATCCCCATATTGTTATATTTGCTCATTTGCACTCCAGTATCTCTATTTGCACATCATCATCTTCACATCTATCACTCCAGTGTTAATGCTACATTTTTATTATTTTGCCACTATGACCTATTTATTGCCTTACCTTCCTAATCTTACTACATTTGCACACACTGTATATAGATTTTCTATTGTGTTATTGATTGTACGTTTGTTTATCCCATGTGTAACTCTGTGTTGTTGTTGTTTTTGTCGCACTGCTTTGCTTTATCTTGGCCAGGTCACAGATGTAAATGAGAACTAGTTCTCAACTGGTTTAACCTACCAGGATAAATTAAGGTAAAAAAAAACAGAAAAAAAAAACTCTGACTGTCAGTGTGGGTCAGTTTGATTCTATATTTCTAATACATGCAGTCGCCACTGGTTGGCAGTACAAGAACACTTTTGGCCATTACAAGCACTGCCTCCATGAGTAACTGGAATCCATTCCACAATACACAACTGCATGGTTAGTGGCATGCCAATAACTTTGTACAACGTGGCCCACGAAGACAAACTCTGGATGGATAAACGAAGACAAAAAGTATGGGATTGACTATATCCCTATGGAGTGGTTTTGGCTGTCGACATATGATGCACTGTGTCTGCATACGAACTTTACAAATCAAATCTAATTCTGTTTGTCACATGCGCTGAATACAACAGATGTAGACCTTACAGTGAAATACTTACTAACAAGCCCTTAACCAACAATACAACAGGTGTAGACCTTACAGTGAAATGCCTACTAACAAGCCCTTAACCAACAATACAACAGGTGTAGACCTTACAGTGAAATGCTTACTAACAAGCCCTTAACCAACAATACAACAGGTGTAGACCTTACAGTGAAATGCTTACTAACAAGCCCTTAACCAACAATACAACAGGTGTAGACCTTACAGTGAAATGCTTACTAACAAGCCCTTAACCAACAATACAACAGGTGTAGACCTTACAGTGAAATACTTACTAACAAGCCCTTAACCAACAATACAACAGGTGTAGACGTTACCCTGAAATGCTTACTAACAAGCCCTTAACCAACAATACAACAGGTGTAGACCTTACAGTGAAATGCTTACTAACAAGCCTTTAACCAACAATACAACAGGTGTAGACCTTACAGTGAAATGCTTACTAACAAGCCCTTAACCAACAATACAACAGGTGTAGACCTTACAGTGAAATGCTTACTAACAAGCCCTTAACCAACAATACAACAGGTGTAGACCTTACAGTGAAATGCTTACTAACAAGCCCTTAACCAACAATACAACAGGTGTAGACCTTACAGTGAAATGCTTACTAACAAGCCCTTAACCAACAATACAACAGGTGTAGACCTTACAGTGAAATGCTTACTAACAAGCCCTTAACCAACAATACAACAGGTGTAGACCTTACAGTGAAATGCTTACTAACAAGCCCTTAACCAACAATACAACAGGTGTAGACGTTACCCTGAAATGCTTACTAACAAGCCCTTAACCAACAATACAACAGGTGTAGACCTTACAGTGAAATGCCTACTAACAAGCCCTTAACCAACAATACAACAGGTGTAGACCTTACAGTGAAATGCCTACTAACAAGCCCTTAACCAACAATACAACAGGTGTAGACCTTACAGTGAAATGCTTACTAACAAGCCCTTAACCAACAATACAACAGGTGTAGACCTTACAGTGAAATGCTTACTAACAAGCCCTTAACCAACAATACAACAGGTGTAGACCTTACAGTGAAATGCTTACTAACAAGCCCTTAACCAACAATACAACAGGTGTAGACCTTACAGTGAAATACTTACTAACAAGCCCTTAACCAACAATACAACAGGTGTAGACGTTACCCTGAAATGCTTACTAACAAGCCCTTAACCAACAATACAACAGGTGTAGACCTTACAGTGAAATGCTTACTAACAAGCCTTTAACCAACAATACAACAGGTGTAGACCTTACAGTGAAATGCTTACTAACAAGCCCTTAACCAACAATACAACAGGTGTAGACCTTACAGTGAAATGCTTACTAACAAGCCCTTAACCAACAATACAACAGGTGTAGACCTTACAGTGAAATGCTTACTAACAAGCCCTTAACCAACAATACAACAGGTGTAGACCTTACAGTGAAATGCTTACTAACAAGCCCTTAACCAACAATACAACAGGTGTAGACCTTACAGTGAAATGCTTACTAACAAGCCCTTAACCAACAATACAACAGGTGTAGACCTTACAGTGAAATGCTTACTAACAAGCCCTTAACCAACAATACAACAGGTGTAGACGTTACCCTGAAATGCTTACTAACAAGCCCTTAACCAACAATACAACAGGAGTAGACCTTACAGTGAAATGCTTACCTACAAGCCCTTAACCAACAATACAACAGGTGTAGACGTTACCCTGAAATGCTTACTAACAAGCCCTTAACCAACAATACAACAGGAGTAGACCTTACAGTGAAATGCTTACCTACAAGCCCTTAACCAACAATCAGTTCAAGAAAAAGTTAAGTAAAAATATTTACCAAATAAACTAGTAGAAGATGCCGACGACACGGCACCCCGGTGAGGAATTGAATAGTCTAATAGTCGCCGGCACGAAGGACCTTCTGTAGCGCTCTCTGGCACACCATGGTGGGATCAATCTGTGACTGAAGGTGCTCTTCTGCGTCATAACCATGATGGCCAGCAGTTTGGCCAGGATCCGTCTCTCCGCCACCTCCTCTAGAGTGTCAAGGTTAATCCCCAGAACAGAGCTAGCCTTCCTGATCAGCTTATTTACCCGAGAAGCATCACCAGCATTTATGTTGGCACCCCGTTCTGACACACAGCTCTGTAGTCGCACAAATTGTGGCCTACCGGTCAGGTAGTCCGTGACCCAGGAGACTAAGGGTGCTTCCACTTTCATCCTCTTCATCTTCTCACCCAGTAGCAGGGGCTGAATGGTGTTGAAGGCACTGGAGAAGTCAAAAAACATAACCCTCACAGTGCAACCTGCGTTGTCCAGGTGAGAGTAGGCCCTCTGCAGAAGGTAGATGATTGCATCATCCACCCCGATGTTGCGCTGATATGCGAACTGCAGGGGGTCCAGTGATGTACACACCAGGGGTCTGAGGTGAGCGAGGACTAACCTTTCCAGGGTCTTCATGATGTGGCGCTATGTTATCTACCGAGGGGAGGGAGTGCAGTGGAGTTGTATGCATCCTCACAATAGCATATAACAAGTCCAGAGTTGTATTATTCCTGGTTGGGTACTTCACGAACTGTTTGAACGTGGGCAACGTTGCAGAGAGAGATGCGTCCCCTGAAATGGCAAAGAAAGCACTGGGATGCGCTGTCTGTAACCTCGCGATAACAGAGTGGATGACGTCACGCTGTGTTTGCGTCAGCGGAGGGCGGGATGTAAACAATAACAGCAATGGCCGCCGTGAATTCCCTCGGCAAAAAAGTCTCAGTAAAAAACATTAAGCTCGCTTCTTGATAGTCCCTTTGCCCACGGACAAGACCCTCAAGCTCGTCCAATTTGTTATGCAGTACTTCCTCAGCTTTGCCTTACACTTCAATCCCGCCCCACATCCACGCCTTCGCCTTTTCAACTCGTCCGGAATATCAAACTTTTCCCCAGGGTGCAGCAGCGCTGCGTGGGCTAAATCCAGGAGCTGGGCTCTGTTGTAAATAATAATAATAGACGACTCCTGTAGACGTTCAGCTGCGTCCTTTGTAAAACCGTAGCACTCCATAATCCTGAACTATTATAGTTCAACTGTTGCCAAAAACAACCTCAAGAAACTCAAGAAAAACTGACGAAAACAACAATTTTTGCACGAACAACAGGAGCTGTTTAACAGGCGACCACGCAGAGCGGCGCCAACACACACATATGTCTCTAACTAGCAAAGCAAATGGCTCTCAGATATGAATAATAACATCATACACATAACGTTAGCTAGCGAGCCAGCCAGCTAACGTTAGCTAGTTAAACAATGAACCAGTGCCAATTCATGACGTTACTACCCTACATAAATCTGCTGGTAGCTAACTAACCAGTTTCAATGTTAGCTAGTTAACATTAGGCTCTAACTAGCCAAGAAAATGGCTCTGAGATACAAATAATATCATACATGTAACGTTAGCTAGAGAGCCAGCTAAAGTTAGCTAATTAACGGTAGCTAACGCACTTTCGTACATCGCACTGGTCCGTACAATTGATCTTATTTTAGCGCCCCAAAAAACGTAATTCTTCCAGGTCAACTGTAATATGAATACCATTGTAAAGCACAATTTATCCCCTTTCCAGCAAAATCAATGACGAGACCTTCATGCTGCCCGTCACTGCATGATTGAATTAGGGAATGATCTCCATCGGGTCTTGCCAGGTGGGAAAGCAAAACCAACTGTTTGATAGTGATAGGGGGCGATATGCCATGTGGGAAAACTGCATTTTTCACCCGATCCGTCCAACTTATCACCTATAAAATGTTAATAAAACACTATAAAGAGTTTATATAATGTGTCATTACATACCTATTAGAAGGTTTGTGTCGAATTTGAATCAGGTTTTTAGGGCGGTGCTAAAGTTATCTTCAGAAGTAAAGAGCGGCTGTCGAGGCTTTTGAGAGTCATGATGGCTTGCAGTGATGACGCAACAAATGAATGTATTCAATTGTACAATTGACTAGGTTTCCCTCTTATCCTGTCCCTGTCCCTGTCCCTGTCCCTGTCCCTGTCCCTGTCCCTGTCCCTGTCTATTTATTGTTTTTAATCTGAGAGAGAAGTGCTACACCTGGTGGAAAGAGGCTGTACGACAGAATGAGTGGCAACAGTGCCGCACGTTACGGAATGACACGTCAATTTTTTTCACCTTTTCTCCAATACTATCGGGCCATTACCATGCCAATCAACGCTTGAATAGAAACATAGTTCACACCCAGGATTTTGATGCCAACACAGTCGTTACAGTCCCGTTAGTTTTCATTGCTGCCTCGTTTGAATGCCACGGTTGGGCATATGTGTACGGAATGGGGTTAGTCATCGTTAAACAATGAACCGTAATCCCAACTCATGACTTTACAACCCTGCATGAATCTGCAGGTAGCTAACCAACCAGGTTCAATGTTAGTAAGAAAATTGCTATGATATAAGAATAATAAGATCATACACGTAACGTTAGCTAGCAAGCCAAACAGCTAATGTTAGCTAGCACATGAAATTTCATATACCCCATAATGACAGTGGAAACATATTTTTTACAAATGTTTGCAAATTGTTTTGAAATTAAACACAGAAATATCTAATTTACATAAATAATCCTCAAAACACGTTTTCAATTTGTCATTATGGGGTATTGGGTCATTATGGGGTATTGGGTCATTATGGGGTATTTTGTCATTATGGGGTATTGTGTCATTATGGGGTATTGTGTCATTATGGGGTATTGATGTCATTATGGGGTATTGTGTCATTATGGGGTATTGTGTCATTATGGGGTATTGTGTCATTATGGGGTGTTGTGTCATTATGGGGTGTTGTGTCATTATGGGGTATTGTGTCATTATGGGGTATTGTGTCATTATGGGGTATTGTGTCATTATGGGGTATTGGGTCATTATGGGGTATTGGGTCATTATGGGGTATTGTGTCATTATGGGGTATTGTGTCATTATGGGGTATTGTGTCATTATGGGGTGTTGTGTCATTATGGGGTGTTGTGTCATTATGGGGTGTTGTGTCATTATGGGGTATTGTGTCATTATGGGGTATTGGGTCATTATGGGGCATTGGGTCTTTATGGGGCATTTGTCATTATGGGGTATTGGGTCATTATGGGGTATTGGGTCATTATGGGGTATTGGGTCATTATGGGGCATTTGTCATTATGGGGTATTGGGTCATTATGGGGTATTGGTCATTATGGGGTATTGCGTCATTATGAGGTATTGGGTCATTATGGGGTATTGGGTCATTATGGGGTATTGCGTGTAGATGGTCGAGAAAATTATATTTAATCAATTTTGAATTCAGGCTGTCAGACAACAAACTGTGGACTAAGTCAAGGGGTCTGAATACTTTCTGAAGGCAGTGTACTCACTCCATAGAGGGAACCTCTGTTTGTCTCTGGGACCCTGAGGGTCTGGCCCAGCGTCCAGAGCCTTGACCTGAGAGAACTTCCTTCCCTCTTTCATTTGCACCTTCTTGCCACCACCAGGCCTTTTCATTAGGATACGTTACCTGGATGAACAACCAGCAGCTGTGCCTTTCACCTCCCAGCGCCTGTACAACACCAGCCCCCACACCAGCCCCCTCCACCAGCCCCCTCCACCAGCCCCCACACCAGCCCCCTCCACCAGCCCCCACACCAGCCCCCTCCACCAGCCCCCACACCAGCCCCCTCCACCAGCCCCCACACCAGCCCCCTCCACCAGCCCCCACACCAGCCCCCACACCAGCCCCCTCCACCAGCCCCCTCCACCAGCCCCCTCCACCAGCCCCCTCCACCAGCCCCCTCCACCACCCAATGCCTTCACACCACCAGAGCTGGCTGTCTGATAGAGAGAGGGGCAGAGAGAGAGGCAGAGAGCCAGAGAGAAGAGAGGCAGAAAGGAAGAGACAGAGAGGGAGACAGTGTCAGGGAGAGCAGAGAAAACAGGCAGAGAGTCGGACAGGCACTTACTCAGGCAGAGCTGGCCATAAGATGGACAGAGGCAGTCAGAGAGCTGTGCATGTGGTCTGTGGACCCCAGAGGCTGTTAAAACACAATCATTTCAAATCAAAGCAATCAGCAGCCCAGCCAGCCCAGGCACAATTCTCACCCACTGAGCTGCGAGACGCAAAGCGCCTTCAGCAGGCACTCTCCCCCCTCGTCTCGCTCCTACCCCCTCGCACCTCCCCCCTCGTCTCACTCCTACCCCCTCGCACCTCACACCTCGCTCCCTCCATCTTGTCACCAGCTGCTGCTACCCTCTACCAGACACATGAACACAAGCCCACACACAATCTCTTCCTTTTCCTCCATGTACTGTACATTAGTGACACAAATCAAGTGGTTAATTATAAACTCTTTCTGGATGCCTGCACCTCCATGCACCATCAGCCCCATCAGCCCCATCAGCTCCATCAGCCCCATCAGCTCCATCAGCACCATCAGCCCCATCAGCCCCATCAGCCCCATCATCCCCATCAGCACCATCAGCCCCATCAGCACCATCAGCACCATCAGCACCATCATCCCCATCAGCCCCATCAGCCCAATCATCCCCATCAGCCCCATCAGCACCATCAGCCCAATCAGCCCCATCAGCACCATCAGCCCCATCATCCCCATCAGCCCCATCAGCCCCTATCAGCACCATCAGCCCCATCAGCCCCATCAGCCCCATCAGCACCATCAGCCCCATCAGCCCCATCAGCACCATCAGCCCCATCAGTCCCATCAGCCCCATCATCCCCATCAGCACCATCAGCCCCATCAGCCCCATCAGCCCCATCAGCACCATCAGCCCCATCAGCACCATCAGCACCATCAGCCCCATCAGCCCCATCAGCACCATCAGCACCATCAGCCCCATCATCCCCATCAGCCCCATCAGCACCATCAGCCCCATCAGTACCATCAGCCCCATCAGCACCATCAGCCCCATCAGCTCCATCAGCCCCATCAGCCCCATCAGCAGGTTTCTACACACACAGAGGAGGGGGGGGTGGAGTGATCCTGTCAGCCCAGCCCCATGCTGACGTGACGGGTGCAAATTAGGTAAAGCCCTGGGTGCCTCCTGGGGAGTACATACACACACGTGTAACAGAGTAAATAACGTACAGTAAACGCAGCTAGCTTTAGATGGATGGAACCATCTAGCGTTGTCATGATACCAGAATTTGGACTTTGATACTGATACCAGGTTTAGTATCAAGATACTTGATACCATCACGATACTTGTAAGGAGGGACTTGGTGGACTGTATATTCTCTAGGTTAGGAATGACTTTCTGTGTTCTCTCCAGTGTGCTGTAAGGGCACAGATGTCAGACAGTTAGTGGTGTAATAATGCTGAAGATGCACAAGCACAGTGTATGTCGTTTTTTAATTTGATTTACCCTTCATTTAACCAGGAAAGTCAGTTAAGAACACATTCTTATTTACAATGACTTGTTCAGGGGCAGAATGACAGATTTTTAGGCTAAGGCACTTAGTGGTCTGGCATGGAACAGCACAGCAGAGAGCATGCAGTATGGATTGGCTAAGGCACTTAGTCTGGCAACTTGCTTCAACCAAAGTGTGTTTGTGTTGTATCACCAAGGAAACTGGCACAATGAAAGATAACTGGTGGAAAAACACAAGGATGGCTGGAACTTGATTTCTCTACAGCTGACCTTTTTTTCTGAGATGGATCACCCAGCATGCTCTGCTCCACTTCACCGGTGGGCGTAGCTATAGCTCTGATATGATTAACTACAAAAACTTCACAGCCTTTTGTACAATACTCAATACAAAAACCATACAACAAAGTCCCAGCAACACCATACAGCACAGAAAGAGAGAGAGAGAGAGAGAGACAGAGAGACAGAGAGACAGAGAGAGAGAGAGAGAGAGAGAGAGGTTCAACGCACTTTTATTTTACCATATTTCAATCCAATATATCATTCAAAAGTTTTCAAAGTACAAAATCATTCATAAAACAACAAACCAACCGATTCAATCAATACAGATTACAGCCTTTTCATTACATATTTAAAACCAACATTTCATCTTCCCCTACCTCACACAAAAAACTTCCCACAGACCATATTGCAGAAAAACCTATAATATTATTAACTAATTTAAAATAAGCAAACTCAATTTTAATTCGAGCAGCCACCATCCCTTTCAGAACTCTTTCTACATCGACTGAACCAGTACCCACAATCTTATTTGTCCTTGTCTTCCAAATTGCCATCTTGGCTGATCCCAAAAAGTAATTTAGCAAAACCACTTTTCTTCGTTCACTGACATTGTACTTTGGACCACTAATAAAAACTTGGTAAGAAAATTCCTCACCTATATTTTCAAGACAGTCTCTTAAAAAATAAAAAAGACCTCTTAACCTCCCACACTGGATAAACAAATGTTCAACCGTTTCATCCATCCCGCAAAAAGGACATTCCCTCCCTACTTCTGGATTCAGGTGCGCCACGTGTCTGTTCGTAGCTATAATTCCATACATCAGTCTCCACTGTAAATCTGCTGTGCGTTTCTCAATAGGAGGCTTGTACAGAGATCTCCAGCATCCTCTGAAGTCTGGCCCAAACACTTCTGTCCACCTCCATGTTTTCACTCTTCTCAAAACAGTTTGATGAGACACTTTAACACACACAATGTATAGTGCCTTTTTACCAATGTCTTGAAATGCTCCCAACTCTGGAGTTTTAAAGGACAAAAAGGTATCTTCATCTCCCTGACGTTCCTGTGCAGCAGAGACACGTATTGATGGAAATCTGTAGCTCCCTCCCAGCAAAGGAATTCCTAATGCTTCTCTGCAGACTCCAGGCAACGTTGAGCGTACTTCCTCCAACATTTGTTCCAATAGACGTAAAGAACGTAGTCCTGTCTTCTGCTGAAGTGAAGCTGCCGTCCTCCATCCATTGCCATCCCTTAAATGTTCGATCTTTGTACATCCCGCTCTGACCAGACAATTCCTCACACTGCTTGAAGACAACATTTTTGCTTCTATCAAAGAATTGTGAAACAATGGTTCTCCCATAATCCAGTCTTGTGGTCGCATAATCTCTCTTGTCACAAAAAAAGTCATATTCCACACTTTCAACATGGATTGGTAGAAAGAAGTCAAATTATTCAAATCCAGTTCATTAATTTTCAGTAAAAACAGCTGCTTGTCATATCCCAGATTTGATGTTCTCCTTAACAGAGCGCATGCCACATTTGTCCACTCCATGTCCTCCTCGTACAATAGTCTCTGCGCTGCCTGTAATCGAAAAGTATGGATCCTGCTCCTTATGTCAATCAGACTTTGTCCTCCCTCCTGAGTTGGAAGATACAGAACTGACGCAGGAATCCAATGCTGTCCTGACCAAAAAAACTCCACTAATTTCCTCTGGATACTTTTAACAATGTCATCTGGAGGCTCTAATACGTTGAGTCTGTGCCATAACATGGAGGCAGCCAGATTATTTGTAACCAAAATCCTACCCCTGTAGGATAGCTCTGGCAATATCCATTTCCATTTAGACAACTTAGTAGAAACCTTCTCCAACAACCCCTCCCAGTTCCTTTTTCTATAGCTTTCTACTCCTAAAAACACTCCAAGAACTTTTATACCTTCTTTACCCCAATGCAATCCCCCAGGAAGTGGAGGTGGCCCACCATTTTCCCACTGACCCACAATAAAACCATTACTTTTTTCCCAATTGACTTTAGCTGAAGATGCTTTCTCGTAAACATCCAAACACTCACATAGTATTTTCATATCTTCTTGCCCAGTAACAAAAATCGTTACATCATCAGCATAAGCTGACACAAAACATCTCGACTCCCTTGGGTCACCTGGAATCATAAACCCATTTAATTCATTTCTTAATTTGCATAAAAGGGGCTCAATTGCTAGGCTATATAATTGCCCTGACAGAGGACACCCCTGTCTAATACCCCTTTTTACAGGCAATGGATAAGTCAAACCATTCCCCATCTTAAGCATTATTGAAGCCCCTTTATACAACAAACGTATCCATGAAATAAAACCATCCCCGAACCCAAATGATTCCAAGACTTTAAAAATGTACTCATGACCCACCCTATCAAAGGCTTTCTCCTGATCAATGGATAAAAATCCCACATTACAATTTTCATTAATAGACACATCAATTACATCTCTTATTAAAAACAGATTATCCATGATTGTGCGACCCGGAATACAATATGTTTGCTCTCCTTTGACCACAATGTTTAAATATTTTTTTAACCTATTGGCTAAAACTTTTGCCAATATTTTATAATCCGAGCACATCAACGAAACAGGTCGCCAATTTTTTAACAAACCTAGATCTCCACTTTTTGGTAAAAGAGAGATCACAGCCCTCTGACAGCTAGTTGGTAACGTGCCTTTTTCAAAACATTCACAACAAACTTCATAAAAATCTTCACCCAAAACAGTCCAAAAAGTCTTATAAAACTCAGCAGGTAAACCATCTATTCCTGGTGCACGCCCTGTGGAGAGGTTTTGAACTGCATCTGAAAGTTCATTAAAATTAATCATAGTGTCAAGCTTTTTCTTATCCTCAGTTTGCAACTTTGGTAGTCCTTGTAATAGTTGTGCCATATTCTCAGAGTCACAGTCAGTGTGTCCATACAAATCAGAATAAAAATCCATTGCCATTTTCCTCATTTCTGTTTGATTTGATGTTAATGTTCCATTTTCCTTGCGCAGGTGAAAAATGCCCTTTCGTTGTGCAATTTTCCTCTCCAGATTAAAAAAATAGGAAGTTGGAGAGTCAATATCCTTGATAGAAGAAATTCTTGCTCTAATTAAAGCGCCCTTCGCTCTTACCTCTAAGATGGATCTTAATTCAAGTTTCTTACTCTTTAAATCATTAGATACACCCAAAACATTTACATCCATCACTCTTTCCATACATATAATTTCCTTCTCCAACTGCTCAATTTTCTTTTTAACACATGCAGTAGTATTGTAGGAAAAATTTTGACAAAAAACCTTTATCTGTGTTTTCCCCACCTCCCACCATTGTGTCATTGTTTCAAAATTACCTTTATTCAATTTCCACATTTTCCAAAAATCACCAAATTTTTCACAAAAAAAACTATCCTGCAGAAATTTACAATTAAAATGCCAATAAAATCTGGGGCGTGCTAAAGTAGTAATGTTGAAATCTATGGTTACAATATGATGATCAGAAAAACCATTAGGGAAGATGCTAGCATTAGATACTCTATTCATATTAGTTTTACTCATATATATTCTATCTAGTCTTGCTCCAGTTACAGTAGAGTCTAGTATTTTAACCCATGTATACTGTTTAATTGTCTGATTCATATTTCTCCACACATCTATTAAGTCAAACTCTCTAATAGTATTAAGAAGAACATTACTAGACTGTGGATGAGACTCCTCTCTGTTCCTATCTAAAAGAAAATTTGTGGTGCAATTCCAATCGCCTCCCATTATTATGCAAGCATCATTATCACATTTTTTTATTGCACTCTGTAACTTCCTAAACAGTTCCACACGATCTGATCCATTGTTTGGAGCATAAACATTTATGAAAATAATTTTTAGCTCATTTATTTCTCCTGTGACCATTATAACTCTACCCTTTTCTATTTCTTCAGTTGACAAAATTTTTAAATTCAAATTCTTTGAAAAGAGAATAGCTACTCCAGCACTTATGTTTGACCCATGACTGAAGACACTCTCCCCCTCCCACCATCTACACCACTCTACTTCATTTGTACAATCTGTGTGTGTTTCTTGCAAAAAAGAAACCTTTACATTCTTAATATTAATTAATTCTGCCACCATTGCTCTCTTGCTCCTGTCTCTCCCCCCGTTAATATTTAAAGAGGCTACCCTTATCATCTCCATAGAATATATAAAGAGATAGAAAAGAGAGACAGAGAAAATCAAAGAGTATAGTAAAGTCACCCTTAGTGATATGTAGACCATTGATTAAATTATTTGAATTTACGTTTTATAGGGTTTTTTTCCTTCCGCATTTTCGCAAGAAACTTTTTTAAACGAAATCTCTTTCTCTGACTGAGTTCATCTTCTCCAACCTTCCTCTGCCAATAACGAACAGAAGTCTCAAACCTCTTCCGATCAGAAAAATAATTCCGCACCTCAACAGATTTTCCAAAGGTTTCATCTAAGAATGTATTTATTTCCTCTAATGAATAAACCTGCTCACAACTCATTTGTGAAACATCTGACACGTCTGAAAAGTCAGACAATCCACCACCATTATCATCATCATCATCGTCATCATCATCCATTTCCTCATCAACCATTTCTGATTGCACCTTCTTAATTGAAGATACTATCCTTCCTCTTTCCGAAACTTCACCTTTCAGCCCGTTTGCATCATCATTCGTCTGGCCTATATTCTCTGAACTCTCCACGGCGTCATCCTGTTCAGACCCCTGTACCACAGTGCTTCTCTCAACAGTCACATCAGTTCCAACTTTCTTCATTTTTCCCTTTTTTTTCTCACTACCAGAAACTCCCTCGGTATCTTTTTCATTATTAAGGGACGAATCTTTTATCATCATTCCTTCCTTCACACTTGAAACCACATTCTGATCCTCATTGTTCACCATTGCTGCTTCATTTGGTACATTACTCTTCTGCACATCGTTTTCCTTATTCCTTTCTGAAGTATTGCTAGGGCCTGCTTCATTCTCAGATTCTACTCTATGAGGACAAGACAGCCTAACATGTCCAATGCTCCCGCAATCAAAACAACGCATCTCTCCCGTGCTCGCATACATCATATACGACTTACCCTCAAATACACAGCGAAATGAGATATTCAGCGTTGGTTCATTTAGAAACATGTACACCTGTCGCCTAAACGACAATACATGTTTTAAAGCAGCATGTTTACAACCAAGTGAAACCGTTCTAATTCCACTGGCAAGTTTTCCAAAACGAGAAAGCTCTCGTTCAATATCGTCATCAGGAATAAAAGTTGGAACATTTGAAACGGTCACCTTCTTCGTAATTGAAACTAATGGTTGAACAGGGACAAAAGTGCC
>CM042387.1:34367775-34397775 GCA_023634145.1 Thymallus thymallus | reverse complement strand
CTCTGTCTCTCTGTCTCTTTTCTGTCTCTCTGTCTCTTCTCTGTCTCTTCTCTGTATCTCTGTCTCTTCTCTGTATCTCTGTCTCTTCTCTGTTTCTTCTCTGTCTCTTCTCTGTCTCTTCTCTGTCTCTTCTCTGTCTCTTCTCTGTCTCTCTCTCTCTTCTCTGTATCTCTGTCTCTTCTCTGTCTCTTCTCTGTCTCTCTCTCTCTTCTCTGTCTCTTCTCTGTCTCTTCTCTGTATCTTTTTCTCTTCTCTGTATCTTTGTCTCTTCTCTGTCTCTCTGTCTCTTCTCTGTCTCTTCTCTGTCTCTTCTCTGTCTCTTTGTCTCTTCTCTGTCTCTCTGTCTCTTCTCTAAATCTTTGTCTCTTCTCTGTCTCTCTGTCTCTTTTCTGTCTCTCTGTCTCTTCTCTGTCTCTTCTCTGTATCTCTGTCTCTTCTCTGTATCTCTGTCTCTTCTCTGTTTCTTCTCTGTCTCTTCTCTGTCTCTTCTCTGTCTCTTCTCTGTCTCTCTCTCTCTTCTCTGTATCTCTGTCTCTTCTCTGTCTCTTCTCTGTCTCTCTCTCTCTTCTCTGTCTCTTCTCTGTCTCTTCTCTGTATCTTTTTCTCTTCTCTGTATCTTTGTCTCTTCTCTGTCTCTCTGTCTCTTCTCTGTCTCTCTGTCTCTGTCTCTTCTCTGTCTCTCTGTCTCTTCTCTGTCTCTTCTCTGTCTCTTCTCTGTCTCTCTGTCTCTCTGTCTCTTCTCTGTATCTTCTCTGTCTCTTCTCTGTCTCTTCTCTGTCTCTCTGTCTCTTCTCTGTATCTCTGTCTCTTCTCTGTCTCTATCTCTCTTCTCTGTCTCTCTGTCTCTTCTCTGTCTCTCTGTCTCTTCTCTGTCTCTTCTCTTCATCTTTGTCTTCCTCTGTCTTTTATTAAGTGAGAGGACTTAACAGCCACACTTCCACAGTCATAGAAATAGAATAGAATTGCCAACGCTGCTTCACACATCAAAGAACATTGACTTGAATGGGGATGTCCATTCTAGTAATTATATTTCTATGGCCATGATTCTACCTTGATAACGTCAAGGTACAAGGTACACATGTTCCATGGTGGCCCAGCTGAAGGTCATAACAGTATATAATGTGGTCTCTCCTGGTCTCTCCTACACACACACACCAGCAAACTCTTTCCTAACAATGCCCTATTCAATGCTGTGTGTGTGTGTGTGTGTGTGTGTGTGTGTGTGTGTGTGTGTGTGTGTGTGTGTGTGTGTGTGTGTGTGTGTGTGTGTGTGTGTGTGTGTGTGTGTGTGTGTGTGGTTGTGTGGTTGTGTGCGTCCATTTGTGTGTGCCTGGCCTGCTCTCCAGGGTCTGCAGAGGCTAATGGTCCAGGCAGGCCTCCATAGCCCAGCCCCACACCACCCACCATGGAAGGACCAGCCATACCAACCCCACACCACCCAGCATGGAAGGACCAGCCATACCATCCCAACCCCACACCACCCACCATGGAAGGACCAGCCCAACATCACCCACCATGGAAGTACCAACCATCCCATCCAAGCCCCACACCACCCACCATGGAAGGAACAGCCGTCCCATCCCATCCCCACATAAGCACCACTGAAGGACCAGCCACCCCATCCCAGACCCACATCACCCACCATGGAAGGACCAGCCATCCCATTCCAGCCCCACATCAGCACCACGGAAGGAGCAGCCATCCCATCCCAGCCCCACATCAGCACCACGGAAGGAGCAGCCATCCCACCCCAGCCCCACATCAGCACCACGGAAGGAGCAGCCATCCCACCCCAGCCCCACATCAGCACCACGGAAGGAGCAGCCATCCCACCCCAGCCCCACATCAGCACCACGGAAGGAGCAGCCATCCCACCCCAGCCCCACATCAGTACCACGGAAGGAGCAGCCATCCCACCCCAGCCCCACATCAGCACCACGGAAGGAGCAGCCATCCCACCCCAGCCCCACATCAGCACCACGGAAGGAGCAGCCATCCCACCCCAGCCCCACATCAGCACCACGGAAGGAGCAGCCATCCCACCCCAGCCCCACATCAGCACCACGGAAGGAGCAGCCATCCCACCCCAGCCCCACATCAGCACCACGGAAGGAGCAGCCATCCCACCCCAGCCCCACATCAGTACCACGGAAGGAGCAGCCATCCCACCCCAGCCCCACATCACCCACCACGGGAGGAGCGGTCAGCCCAGCCCCACATCACCCACCATGGGAGGAGCGGTCAGCCCAGCCCCACATCACCACCACGGAAGGAGCAGCCATCCCACCCCAGCCCCACATCACCCACCACGGGAGGAGCGGTCAGCCCAGCCCCACATCACCCACCATGGGAGGAGCGGTCAGCCCAGCCCCACATCACCACCACGGGAGGACAGAGACAGGTGACAAGGGGACAGCCAGGCACCCACACTTGCACAGTAACTTCAGCCTGTCTTTTACAAAGACTCTCAATGACACTCCAAAAGACAAGAGGCGAGCGAGAGAGAGAGATTATTTAAAAGCCAACCTTGAGTGAAGAGGTGTGTAGAGCAGCATACGGTGTCTAAGTGGTCTCATTACAACCCTTTCTTTCCATTCCTCTCCTCCTTCTCTCTTTCTCTCTTTTTCTTTCTCTCTCTCCCTCTTACCTCTGTCTTTCCCTCTTGCTCTGTCTCTCTCTCTCTCCCTCTTTCTCTGTCTCTGCCTCTGCTCTCTCTCACTCTCCCTCTTTCTCTGTCTCTCCCTCTGCTCTCTCTCTCACTCTCCCTCTTTCTCTGTCTCTGCTCTCTCTCTCTCTCCCTCTTTCTCTGTCTCTCCCTCTGCTCTCTCTCTCCCTCTTTCTCTGTCTCTGCCTCTGCTCTCTCTCTCTCTCCCTCTTTCTCTGTCTCTGCCTCTGCTCTCTCTCACTCTCCCTCTTTCTCTGTCTCTGCCTCTGCTCTCTCTCTCTCTCCCTCTTTCTCTGTCTCTGCCTCTGCTCTCTCTCACTCTCCCTCTTTCTCTGTCTCTCCCTCTGCTCTCTCACTCTCCCTCTTTCTCTGTCTCTGCCTCTGCTCTCCCTCTCTCTCCCTCTTTCTCTGTCTCTCCCTCTGCTCTCTCTCTCTCTCCCTCTTTCTCTGTCTCTGCCTCTGCTCTCTCTCACTCTCCCTCTTTCTCTGTCTCTGCCTCTGCTCTCCCTCTCTCTCCCTCTTTCTCTGTCTCTCCCTCTGCTCTCTCTCTCTCTCCCTCTTTCTCTGTCTCTGCCTCTGCTCTCTCTCCCTCTTTCTCTCTCTCTCCCTCTCTCTCCTATTCCCTCAGAACAGCCATTCAATTTATAACAGTGCACGCACGCACGCACGCACGCACGCACGCACGCACGCACACACACACACACACACCTACCTTGATGGACCACATTGATTGATGGACCACATCAAATTGACTAGCTAACTAATAACAGATCAAGTCAACAGTTCACAATCTAACGTTCAGGGGCTAAAATATAAACGCAACACGCAACAATTTGATTTTACTGAGTTACAGTTCATATAAAGAAATCAGTCAATTTAAATAAATTAATTAGGCCCTAATCTATTAATTTCACATGATTGGGAATACAGATATGCATCTGTTGGTCACAGATACCTTTAAAAAAATGGGACTCACAGTGTGCCTCAGTATCTCATCACAGTATTTTTGTGCATTCAAATTGCCATCGATAAAATGCAGTTGTGTTTGTTGTCCGTAGCTTATACCTGCCCATACCATAACCCCACCTCCACCATGGGGAGGAAAACCGCTCACCCACACATCTCCATAAACGTGGTCTGCGGTTGTGAGGTCGGTTGGACGTACTGCCAAATTCTAAATGAACATTACATTTTCTGGCAACAGCTCTGGTAAACATTCCTGCAGTCAGCATGCCAATTGCACGCTCCTTCAAAACTTGAAACATCTGTGGCATTGCGTTTTGTGATAAAACTGAACATTTCAGAGTGACATTTTATTGTCCCCAGCACAAGGTGCACCTGTGTAATGATCATGCTGTTTAATCAGCTTCTTGATATTTTTAATTAACCTTTATTTAAGTAGGCAAGTCAGTTAAGAAAAAAATCTTATTTACAATGACAGCCTACCTACAGTGTCAGCCCCTGGAGAAAATTAGGGTGAAGTGCCTTGCTCAAGGACACATCGACAGGTTTTTCACCTTGTCGGCTCTGGCATTCAAACCAGCAACCTTTCGATTACTGGCCCAATGCTCTAACCGCTAAGCTACCTGCCGCCCTAATAATATGCCACACCTGTCTGGAGAAATGCTCACTTACAGGGATGTAAACATATTTGTGAACGACATTTGAGCAAAATAAGCTTTTTGTTTATCTGGAACAATTCTGGGATCTTTTATTTCAGCTCATGAAACATTAGACCAACACTTTACACGTTGCATTTAAATTTTTGTTCAGTGTGGATGTCTATATACAAATATTTATTTATTTGCTTTGCCATCTATAAAGGTGATGACAATGGTCTGACTGAAAACTATACCAAGAGGAGGACTTGCCGATGTCAAGCTCTTTCCAAAAGCCTAATCTCTGATAAAGCAAGATAAATGACATGTTGTTTGATTAGCTAGATAGCTAGCTACATACCAAATGGATAGGCTACCCTCACGTATCTTAAATTACATGATCAATTGATGTTTACTGATCATGAAAGCATGCAGTTACTTGCTGTATGACTCTGATGATAGAGATACATGTGGAATCATCTGGAATGTGTTGTTCTGACTCTGCTCTTGAAGAGGTGATGTTATTAAAACCGAACATAAACATGTTTGAACAATCCCTTGAGAACGGCACATAGTTGTTAATGTTTTTAGCGGACCTGGAGGTCTCCTTCCCCCCTGAACCCAAATCAAACCCTCTGAACCGTATTGTGAGGTTTTATTGATAACGACCTAGAAGTGTTCTGTTGGGTTGAGTTCTGGACACTGAGACGGCCATCAAACCATTCAGTGCAACAACGTCTCACAGTCTCACGTCAGAATTACACGTTCATACATGTTTCTCAAACGTCAAATTTCAAAGTTGTTCCAAATGTAGAAGTGTTTAAAGTTATGTTCAGGCATTGACTCTGGAATCTTAAGGTAGGCATTAACTCTGAATGGTTAAGGTAAGGGTTAAGGTTAGGCATTAACTCTGAATGGTTAAGGTAAGGGTTAAGGTTAGGCATTAACTCTGAATGGTTAAGGTAAGGGTTAAGGTTAGGCATTAACTCTGAATGGTTAAGGTAAGGGTTAAGGTTAGGCATTAACTCTGAATGGTTAAGGTAAGGGTTAAGGTTTGGGCTTAAAACAAACATCTCAAAAACAACTTTCCATTGCTGTATTCAAACATCATCCTTTGGCACCATAGGTACAGTGAGGAGAACAAGTATTTGATACACTGCCGATTTTGCAGGTTTTCCTACTTACAAAGCATGTAGAAGTCTGTAATTTTTTATCATAGGTACACTTCAACTGTGAGTGACGGAATCTAAAACAAAAATCCAGAAAATCACATTGTATAATTTTTAAGTAATTAATTAGCATTTTATTGCATGACATAAGTATTTGATACATCAGAAAAGCAGAACTTAATATTTGGTACAGAAACCTTTGTTTGCAATTACAGAGATCATACGTTTCCTGTAGTTCTTGACCAGGTTTGCACACACTGCAGCAGGGATTTTGGCCCACTCCTCCATACAGACCTTCTCCAGATACTTCAGGTTTCGGGGCTGTCGCTGGGCAATACGGACTTTCAGCTCCCTCCAAAGATTTTCTATTGGGTTCAGGTCTGGAGACTGGCTAGGCCACTCCAGGACCTTGAGATGCTTCTTACGGAGCCACTCCTTAGTTGCCCTGGCTGTGTGTTTCAGGTCGTTGTCATGCCGGAAGACCCAGCCACGACCCATCTTCAATACTCTTACTGAGGGAAGGAGGTTGTTGGCCAAGATCTCGCAATACATGGCCCCATCCATCCTCCCCTCAATACGGTGCAGTCGTCCTGTCCCCTTTGCAGAAAAGCATCCCCAAAGAATGATGTTTCCACCTCCATGCTTCACGGTTGGGATGGTGTTCTTGGGGTTGTACTCATCCTTCTTTTTCCTCCAAACACGGCGAGTGGAGTTTAGACCAAAAAGCTCTATTTTTGTCTCATCAGACCACATGACCTTCTCCCATTCCTCCTCTGGATCATCCAGATGGTCATTGGCAAACTTCAGACGGGCCTGGACATGCGCTGGCTTGAGCAGGGGGACCTTGCGTGCGCTGCAGGATTTTAATCCATGACAGCGTAGTGTGTTACTAATGGTTTTCTTTGAGACTGTGGTCCCAGCTCTCTTCAGGTCATTGACCAGGTCCTGCCGTGTAGTTCTGGGCTGATCCCTCACCTTCCTCATGATCATTGATGCCCCACGAGGTGAGATCTTGCATGCTGCCCCAGACCGAGGGAGATTGACCATCATCTTGAACTTTTTCCATTTTCTAATATTTGCGCCAACAGTTGTTGCCTTCTCACCAAGCTGCTTGCCTATTGTCCTGTAGCCCATCCCAGCCTTGTGCAGGTCTACAATTTTATCCCTGATGTCCTTACACAGCTCTCTGGTCTTGGCCATTGTGGAGAGGTTGGAGTCTGTTTGATTGAGTGTGTGGATAGGTGTCTTTTATACAGGTAACGAGTTCAAACAGGTGCAGTTAATACAGGTAATGAGTGGAGAACAGGAGGGCTTCTTAAAGAAAAACTAACAGGTCTGTGAGAGACGGAATTCTTACTGGTTCGTAGGTGATCAAATACTTCTGTCATGCAATAAAATGCAAATTAATTATTTAAAAATCATACAATGTGATTTTCTGGATTTTCTGGATCACAGTTGAAGAGTACCTATGATAAAAATTACAGACCTCTACATGCTTTGTAAGTAGGAAAACCTGCAAAATCGGCAGTGTATCAAATACTTGTTCTCCCCACTGTACATGTTTAAGCCCATCTGCCCCCCCCCCCTGGGATGGTTGTATCCTCCATATAGAGAACATTCTATTGGTTGCAATAATTTTGTGTAATAATTTCAATTGAAAAACTCCGTTTTGAATCCAGCATCATTTTGTGTATCAATGTGCTATGGAATCAGTACATCAAAAATCTTCCCGACTATTGGCACAGCTGACCCTTTTTTGGTTCTTAAATGAAACTGTTACGCTTTTTTATTTATCATAATTTTCTTTAACCAATGTTGGTATTTAATGCAGGACTGACAGACAAGTTCCCTACTTTCTCCTACTTCCACTTCCTCTTCCATTGTTGCAGCAATGCTGCAGTCAGTTGGTTGTGGTTTTGAGTAGAGCAGACATTTCTATATATTAGTGAGCGGTTGTAATCTGAATAAAGGAGAAAAGGCCATTCTTCAACATGTGGTGAGACATTCTCACTAATTCACTAGAGAACCAGTTCGGATTTAAGTATAACTTTTGTATGACTGAAGCGTTTAGTGAGAGATCTAATGCTTTAATATTTAATAATTTCTCCCCTCCGAATACATATTCATTATATCAATAGGCCCGTTTAATTGTGTCTGGCCTGCTGTTCCAAATAAAATGTAATATTGTTTTCTCATATAATTTAACTAACTGTTCGCTAGGTGTAGGCAAGACCATAAGCAGATAAACTGGGATATGACTGAAGAGTTAATCAGGGGGATTTTCCACTAATATACAGTTATCTACCTTTCCACGGAAGCAAGATCTTATCTATTTTGCTAACTTTCTATTAACATTTATTGGAGTGAGATACTGAGTGTGTGAACTTCACCGTCAGAAGACGTGGTCTTCAATAAAGTGTACTAAACAACTGTAAAAGACTATTGACTTTTAACGGATAGCAAACCAATGGCTGACTACTTGGTTGGACCTATCAGGATGGTGACTGCTGACTACTTGGTTGGACCTATCAGGATGGTAACTGCTGACTACTTGGTTGGACCTATCAGGATGGTAACTGCTGACTACTTGGTTGGACCTATCAGGATGGTAACTGCTGACTACTTGGTTGGACCTATCAGGATGGTGACTGCTGACTACTTGGTTGGACCTATCAGGGTGGTAACTGCTGACTACTTGGTTGGACCTATCAGGATGGTGACTGCTGACTACTTGGTTGGACCTATCAGGATGGTAACTGCTGACTACTTGGTTGGACCTATCAGGATGGTGACTGCTGACTACTTGGTTGGACCTATCAGGATGGTGACTGCTGACTACTTGGTTGGACCTATCAGGATGGTAACTGCTGACTACTTGGTTGGACCTATCAGGATGGTGACTGCTGACTACTTGGTTGGACCTATCAGGATGGTGACTGCTGACTACTTGGTTGGACCTATCAGGATGGTGATGTTGAAGAGAAGAATACACATTAAAGGGCTGTGTGACAGTAGCACCTTAACACACGCAGTAGTGAGAGGTGCTTGGTATACAGTGCCTTCAGAAAGTATTCAGACCTCTTGACTCTTTCCACATTTTGTTACGTTACAGCCTTATTCTAAAATTGATATATAAAAAAAAGAATCCTCAACAATCTACACACAATACCCTACAATGACACAATACCCCATAATGACCCAATACCCCATAATGACACAATACCCCATAATGACCCAATACCCCATAATGACCCAATACCTCATAATGACCCAATACCCCATAATGACACAATACCCCATAATGACCCAATACCCCATAATGACACAATACCCCATAATGACACAATACCCCATAATGACCCAATACCCCATAATGAAAAAGCGAAAACAGGTTTTTATTTTGTTTTGCAAATGTATAAATAATAAAATAAGGGTCTGAATACTTTCAGAAATGCACTGTAAGCTGTGTTTGCAGAGGTTTGTTTCAGGATTTGAAAGGTGAAGACTTAAATGATTTGCCACTAAATGTGTCCTCTGCTTCTTCTATCTCAGACCAAGTTGGACAACGAGGGCTCCAGGTACGCTCAGACACGGCCTCTTCCGGCTGGAATACCTGCGTCTGTGAATTAACTCTCAAAGGAGACAAAGAAGCAGTTGAGACTGAAAAAAAAAACTATAGGCTTCAATTCATTGATAGTGAGTTTGGAAATGAGTTGATGAATTTGAACTCAACAGTAGATATCCAGGACAAAAGTATTATCAAAGTGTTCTCTTTGCCTGATTCGTTGCCTGCTGGATGACTCCTCGTCCCTTTCATCTGGAGACACTGATAATATGGTCATAATTACTTGTGACACTGATGATACGACCGTACTGTCTTCCTCTGAGTCCACGTCGTCAAGATCTTCTGCATGGCCAGATGTCTTTCAAGTACCCTGTTCCTCCTATGACAAAGAGACACAGCTTGACCCAGGCTAATGGGAGATTTCTTAAACTTTTTTTTAAGAACTGACATTTTCAGTTATCCATTTTCAAACCATGCAGCGGTGCCTCAACCTACTGTTCATTTTGAACATTGTGTGTGAAAATTTGTTTTTTTGCTGATTCTTTAATCCTAAGTCCCAGACACCATACCTACAGCAACCAGACACCATACCTACAGCAACCAGACACCATACCTACAGCAACCAGACACCATGCCTACAGCAACCAGACACCATACCTACAGCAACCAGACACCATACCTACAGCAACCAGACACCATACCTAGAGCAACAAGACATCATGCCTACAGCAACCAGACACCATACCTACAGCAACCAGACACCATACCTACAGCAACCAGACACCATACCTACAGCAACCAGACACCATGCCTACAGCAACCAGACACCATACCTACAGCAACCAGACACCATACCTACAGCAACCAGACACCATACCTACAGCAACCAGACACCATACCTAGAGCAACCAGACAACATACCTACAGCAACCAGACACCATACCTACAGCAACCAGACACCATACCTATAGCAACCAGACACCATACCTACAGTAACCAGACACCATACCTACAGCAACCAGACACCATACCTACAGCAACCAGACACCATACCTACAGCAAGCCGACACCATACCTACAGCAACCAGACACCATGCCTACAGCAACCAGACACCATACCTACAGCAACCAGACACCATACCTACAGCAACCAGACACCATACCTACAGCAACCAGACACCATACCTACAGCAACCAGCCAAAATAATTAGGCTGATTGAAACAAAAGCAATTTAGTTATGATTTCCGTAAGCAGATTGAGTTGGACGAACATAAGTCAAGTAGCTAGAGCGGACATCGTTTATTAATTTTGTAGGTATTTGATTCACTTGTGTTTGATAAACATTAATAGATTTAGTCAATCTGACAGTCATTTTTAATATTTATTTCTATAGTATTTGAATAACACAAGTAAATTAAGACAATCTGTAATAATAATTTAATTAAGTGTAACTACTTTCCAAAATTGAATTAAGTTGATCACAAAACAAGTCATTTTACATGCAGAACAACCCCAGGCAATATCAGTAGCCTAGTCAAACTGTGCTCTGTGCCCAGCTTCGCTCGCTGGCCAACGCCAGGTAGGCGGCCTGCTCCTGATCTTTCAAATCTGCACGGCACCTTCAGCCTTTTAATGCAAAAATGGCTTGCGTGATATTTGGCTTTATTAGTTAAGTGACAACCTATGGGCTCCCAAGTGGCACAGTGGTCTAAGACACTGTATCTCAGTGCTAGGTGCATCACTACAGACAACCTGGTCGTGATTGAGAGTCCCAATTGTCCAAGTTTGGCCGGTATAGGCTGTCATTGTAAATAAAAATATGTTCTTAACTGACTTGCCTAGTTAAATAAAAGAAGAAGAAAAAATTGCTAGGTTATTTTTATCTGTTGAAAATGGTATTTTAACGGAATGAGATGATCAAACTCTCATCTGGCTGTACCTGCTGAACGGGCTTACAATATATTTTATTTTGGATTGTATAGTTTCACCATCAGCAATATTTTTGGTAGGTTTGATTTAAACAATCAGTGTATATGCTAATTTTTGGATTGGTAGTGTATCATTTCACAACAAGGACAGCAATCAGTTATGCAAGGGGCAGAGCTACAGAGAGAGAGAGAGAGAGAGAAAGAGAGAGAGAGAGAAAGAGAGAGAGAGAGAAAGAGAGAGAGAGAGAGAAAGACAGAGAGAGGGAGAAAGAGAGAGAGAGGGAGAGAGAGACAAAGAGTGAGAAAGAGAGCAAGAGCGAGAGCAAGCGAGAGAGCGAGAGAGAGAGAAAGAGAGGAAGAGTGAGAAAGAGCGAGAAAGAGAGAGAAAGAGAGAGAGAGGGAGAGAGAGAGAGAGAGAGAATGAGAGCAAGAGAGAGAGAGAGAGAAAGAGAGCAAGAGCGAGAGCAAGCGAGTGAGAGAGAGAGAGAGAGAGAGAGAGAGAGAGGGAGAAAGACAAAGAGAGACAAAGAGAGACAGAGAGAGAGAGAGAGAGAGAGAGAGAGAGAGAGAGAGAGAGAGAGAGAGAGAGAGAGAGAGAGAGAGAGAGAGAGACAAACACATGCACACACACACACACACACATGTCCAGGTCCAGCTCCAGATCCATCTCCAGATCCAGATCCAGCTCCAGATCCAGGTCCAGGTCCAGGTCCAGCTCCAGCTCCAGGAACGGGGCAGCAGCCCTAGCCAGAGAGATCAGGTTGCATTCTGAAATAAAAGATATGCCTGTGTGATATTGTTGCTGTTATATTTCATACAAAGCAGTGCTGGGATTGTGTCTGTCCATTATGTCTTCATAATGGGAACCACAGTCTGTCTGTCCTCACCAGGCACTATTACCGTATTCTCAAGGTATTGATTTCAGAATTGTCGGAAATAGGTGCTACAGAACGAGAAGGACATTCTATCTCTATGGTTACTTCATAATAGTACCACAGAGTTCTGGACAGATATTTGACATGTATGTGAGGGATAAAGATCCATGTAGTGTATATATCCTTTAGTAAACACTCAGGACATACATTACTAATGTCTTACTACTTGTTTTAGACTATGAACTGCATCCATATGAGGCATTATAACGCTAGATTCAAAGGATACAGTATCTGACCAAAAAGAAAGAGGGGTCAATCTAATTAGCTTGTGTCAGGGTGTCAGGGTGTCAGGGTGTCAGGGTGTCAGGGAGACTCAGGGTGTCAGGGGGACTCAGGGTGTCAGGGGGACTCAGGGTGTCAGGGGGACTCAGGGTGTCAGGGGGTGTCAGGGGGACTCAGGGTGTCAGGGGGACTCAGGGTGTCAGGGGGTGTCAGGGGGACTCAGGGTGTCAGGGGGACTCAGGGTGTGAGTGTGTGCAAGGCTGGCTCTAGCCTTTTGCGGGCCCTAAAACAGATTTGGTTACCGGTGGAGAGAAAAATGTTAGTTTTAACGTTTATTTCCTACACATTTTGCCATGGGGTGTAGAGACATGTCCTCTCCCCTCCCTTCTCCTCTCTCATCTCCTCTCTCTCTCATCTCTTTGTGTGTGACTCGTAACTTTCAAACCCCTGCCCTCCAGGTCTTAATCTCTATGACTGTATGGTAGTAAAACACTGTAGATTTACAGCAGTGGAGGCTCCTCATTGTCACGCCCTGATCTGTTTCAAATGTCCTTGTGATTGTCTCCAACCTCCTCCAGGTGTCTCCATCTTCCTCATTATCCCCAGTGTATTTATACCTGTGTTCTCTGTCTGTCTGTTACCAGTTGGTTTTGTTTCATCAAGTCTACCAGCGGTTTTCCTGCTCCTGTCTTTCCTATAGTCCCTGTTTTCTAGCTTTCCCAGTTTTGACCATCCTGCCTGTTCTGACCCTGAGACTGCCTGCCATCCGGTACCTTGCCACGCTACTCTGGATTATTGACCCCTGCCTGTTCTGACCCTGAGCCTGCCTGCCGTCCGGTACCTTGCCACGCTACTCTGGATTATTGACCCCTGCCTGTTCTGACCCTGAGCCTGCCTGCCATCCGGTACCTTGCCACGCTACTGTGGATTATTGACCCCTGCCTGTTCTGACCCTGAGCCTGCCTGCCGTCCGGTACCTTGCCACGCTACTGTGGATTATTGACCCCTGCCTGTTCTGACCCTGAGCCTGCCTGCCGTCCGGTACCTTGCCACGCTACTGTGGATTATTGACCCCTGCCTGTTCTGACCCTGAGCCTGCCTGCCGTCCGGTACCTTGCCACGCTACTCTGGATTATTGACCCCTGCCTGTTCTGACCCTGAGCCTGCCTGCCGTCCGGTACCTTGCCACGCTACTGTGGATTATTGACCCCTGCCTGTTCTGACCCTGAGCCTGCCTGCCGTCCGGTACCTTGCCACGCTACTGTGGATTATTGACCCCTGCCTGTTCTGACCCTGAGCCTGCCTGCCGTCTGGTACCTTGCCACGCTACTGTGGATTATTGACCCCTGCCTGTTCTGACCCTGACCCTGCCTGCCATCCGGTACCTTGCCACGCTACTCTGGATTATTGACCCCTGCCTGTTCTGACCCTGAGCCTGCCTGCCATCCTGTACCTTGCCACGCTACTGTGGATTATTGACCCCTGCCTGTTCTGACCCTGAGCCTGCCTGCCGTTCGGTACCTTGCCACGCTACTCTGGATTATTGACCCCTGCCTGTTCTGACCCTGAGACTGCCTGCCAACCTGTACCTTGCCACGCTACTCTGGATTATTGACCCCTGCCTGTTCTGACCCTGAGACTGCCTGCCGTCCGGTACCTTGCCACGCTACTGTGGATTATTGACCCCTGCCTGTCCTGACCCTGAGCCTGCCTGCCATCCGGTACCTTGCCACGCTACTCTGGATTATTGACCCCTGCCTGTTCTGACCCTGAGACTGCCTGCCGTCCGGTACCTTTAGAACCCTATCTGGATTTCTGACTTTTGCCTGCCTTGACCTGTCGTTTTGTGCTAGTAATAAACATTTGATAGTTCAACATTGTTTGTGCCTGGGTCTTACCTTTATTTATTTTATTTATTTATTTCACCTGTATTTAACCAGGTAGGTTTTATTTCACCTTTATTTAACCAGGTAGGTTTTATTTCACCTTTATTTAACCAGGTAGGTTTTATTTCACCTTTATTTAACCAGGTAGGTTTTATTTCACCTTTATTTAACCAGGTAGGCCAGTTGAGAACTAGTTCTTATTTACAACTGTGACCTGGCCAAGACAAAGCAAAGCAGTGCGACAAAAACAACACAGAGTTACACAGTAAACAAACATAGTCAAAAACACAATAGAAAATCTATATACAGAGTGCAAAATGTAGTGCAAAATGCAGTAAGGTTAGGAGGTAGGACAATAAATAGACCATAGTGGTGATATAAATTACAGATTAGCATTAACACATGACACATGATACCTGAAACATGATACTCAGAGGAGGAAGGGGAGGACCATCCTCATCAGTGAATTTCATAAAAATTATAGCCTATAATTTTAGATAAAGAAAAAACTATACTAAATATAATCACATCACCAAATAATTGATTAAAACACATTGTTTTCCAAAGAAGGTCTGCAGTAGTCTCAACAACACTTTGTAGGGTAGCACCATGGTGTAGCTGGAGGACAGCTAGCTTCCGTCCTCCTCTGGGTACATTGACTTCAACACAAAACAAGAGGCTTGTGGGTTCTCACACCCTTCTATAGACTTACACAGTAATTATGACAACTTCCAACCAATCAGAGCTCTTGCAACATGAACTGAAATGTTGTCCACCCAATCAAAGGATAAGAGAATTAATCTAGTAGTGAAAGCATAAGCTACAGCTAGCTGGCACTGCAGTGGATAACATGTGGTGAGTAGTTGACTCAAAGAGAGAGAAAGACAATAGTTGAACAATTTTGAACAAATTAATTTATTCAAAAATGAAAGAGAGGCAAATGCAGCTAGCTAGTTTAGCCTACTCAAACACCCAGGTCAAACAGAGAGGGATGCTATGTTAGCTAGTTTAGCCTACTCAAACACCCAGGTCAAACAGAGAGGGATACTATGTTAGCTAGTTTAACCTACTCAAACACCCAGGTCAAACAGAGAGGGATGCTATGTTAGCTAGTTTAACCTACTCAAACACCCAGGTCAAACAGAGAGGGATGCTATGTTAGCTAGTTTAACCTACTCAAACACCCAGGTCAAACAGAGAGGGATGCTATGTTAGCTAGTTTAACCTACTCAAACACCCAGGTCAAACAATGAGAATGCTATGTTAGCTAGTTTAACCTACTCAAACACCCAGGTCAAACAGAGAGGGATGCTATGTTAGCTAGTTTAACCTACTCAAACACCCAGGTCAAACAGAGAGGGATGCTATGTTAGCTAGTTTAACCTACTCAAACACCCAGGACAAACAGAGAGGGATGCTATGTTAGCTAGTTTAACCTACTCAAACACCCGGCTCAAACAGAGAGGGATGCTATGTTAGCTAGTTTAACCTACTCAAACACCCAGGTCAAACAATGAGAATGCTATGTTAGCTAGTTTAACCTACTCAAACACCCAGGTCAAACAGAGAGGGATGCTATGTTAGCTAGTTTAACCTACTCAAACACCCAGGTCAAACAGAGAGGGATGCTATGTTAGCTAGTTTAACCTACTCAAACACCCAGGTCAAACAGAGAGGGATGCTATGTTAGCTAGTTTAACCTACTCAAACACCCAGGTCAAACAGAGAGGGATGCTATGTTAGCTAGTTTAACCTACTCAAACACCCAGCTCAAACAGAGAGGGATGCTATGTTAGCTAGTTTAACCTACTCAAACACCCAGGTCAAACAGAGAGGGATGCTATGTTAGCTAGTTTAACCTACTCAAACACCCAGCTCAAACAGAGAGGGATGCTATGTTAGCTAGTTTAACCTACTCAAACACCCAGGTCAAACAGAGAGGGATGCTATGTTAGCTAGTTTAACCTACTCAAACACCCAGCTCAAACAGAGAGGGATGCTATGTTAGCTAGTTTAACCTACTCAAACACCCAGGTCAAACAGAGAGGGATGCTATGTTAGCTAGCTGGCTATGGCTATCCAACACCGGAACTCTTCCAAGTCAAGGTATATGGTATTCATTTATTGCCACCGAGGCCCACTGGTATAACTGCTAAACTGCATCCTAACTGTACTGTATGATTGTAGTGGGTTTACTAACACATTAGTTCTAGTAGCTATGTTGTTGACTTGACGTTAGCTAACATGGTGACGTTATGTAGGCTGTTTGTAGGGGTTAGGGTTTATTTTATGACGGTTTGACTTGGAAAGGTTTTTTTACCTGGTCAAAGACAGCTGAAGTCCACCAGAGAAGGGAAAAGGTGAGAGGAGGAGAGCACATAGATGCGAGAAGGAATTATACAACGATCTGGCTGCTATGAAAGTGAACAGTGTTTGCGTGTGATCAGGGGTGTATTCATTCCGCCGTTTCTTAAACGGAAGCAGATGGAACGAAACGGGGATACCTGAATTTGTCCAATAGAAACTAATGTTTGCAACTGTTGGACTAACGATTACACCCTAGATCAGCTAGACTCAGCCAAGAGTCTGCAATGTGGTATTCAATGTATCAATGTCTGTCACCTCAATAACTCAAATTTCTCTCAACCTGTGCATCTACGTTGCAAAATATAATTCATAGGCTAGGTTGTAGGAACCTCATGATGGGTACAGGGGAAATTAGTGTATCATGTACTGTGGTAAGCAGCCTAAACCTATCAATAACACATTGAGCTGGGTGAATGGAATATCAATTACAGTTATCCAATATGCTGTAAAATAAATGGCTAAAAATGTGTTATCGAACTCCCTCATCTTAAAAGGCGACCTTATAATTCCAAATACATTAGTAAGAAATAAGAAGGAATTGACACATCCCTGACAAACTGAAATAGTCCACCCACACAGACAGTGTGGTGAAGAAGGTGCAACAGAGCCTCTTCAACCTCAGGAGGCTTAACAATTTGGCTTATCACTTAAAACCCTCACTAACTTCTACAGATGCACAATTGAGAGCATCCTGCCGGGCTGCATCACCGCGGCAACTGCACCGCCCATCACCGCAAAGCTCTCCAGAGGGTGGTGCGGTCTGCCCAACGCATTACTGGGGGCAAACTTCCCACCCTCCTGGATAACTACAGCACCTGTTGCCACAGGAAGACCAAAAAGATCAAAGACATCAACCACCCGAGCCACTGTCTGTTCACCCCGCTATCATCCAGAAGGTGAGGTCAGTACAGGTGCATCAAAACTGGGACCGAGAGACTGAAAAACAGCTTCTATCTCAAATATAACTGTACAAATGATAATGGAGCTACATTTCTCTCTCTCTCTCTCTCTCTTGCTCTCTCTCTCTCTCTTTCTCTCTCTCTCTCTCTCTTGTTCACTCTTTCCCTCTCCATCCATCAGGCAGTGCTCCAGTAGAGCGCAGAGGATCTTAGAATTGTCCTCATAAATTGTTTGTGGCGGTGCTTGTGTGTTTCAGTGCGTGTGTGTGTTTGTGTATGTGAGTGTGTGTGTGTGTGTCGGGGTGTAGAGGGGTCTCAGTGAGCAGTAAATAACAGAGGGTCCCGCCGCCACAGGCACATCGTCACCACTTTTCCCGCCACGAAAGATTCCCCAGAATTCCCCAGGAGGGGGGGGGGGGGGATAGAGAGGGAGAGAGGGGAGTGATAGAGGAGGAGAGGGGGGGGGGGGGGGGGGGGAGAGAGGGGGAGTGAGAGAGAGAGAGAGAGAGAGAGAGAGACATGAACAGCCAGAGAGATGGAGATGGCTCTTATCATCCCCCTGATTCCCAATTGTTATACAATATATCTCTCCTCACCTCTCCAGCATGATAGCTGTTGTGTGGTGAGAGTTCTGGCACCAATGGTTGCTGTACATCACCCAGTGAGTGTTACACATTGATGGTGGACGAGGTACGTTTCCTAGCCTGACGACTCACACAAATCGTTCGCTACATACTTTAGTCTGAAACAGCCATCATTGATGTTGTTTGTGGTGACGAGGAGCATGAAATGGGCGTTGTACAAAACAAAGTCCTCAGCGATTGGATCACTTTCACCATTTTTTGGTGCCATTCAGCAATACGGCACGCTTCAAATTCAAAGTTTTCCATAGGAATACAGTGCCTTGCTGAAGTATTCATCCCCCTTGGTGTTTTACAGAATGTGTTGCATCACAACCTGTCATTTACATGGATTTCTATGTGGATTTCATTTAATGAACAAAATAGTCCAAATTGGTGAAGAGAAAAAAATTACTTGTTTCAAAAAATTCTAAATGATTAAAAAGGTAAAAGGGGTGCGTCCATGTTGTCTTCACCTCCTTCACTGTGAAGCCCCTAAATAAGACCTGGTGCAACCAGTTACCTTCAGAAGGCACAGAATTAGTTCAATAAAGTCACATGAACTGTCACATGATCTCAGTATACTGTATATACACCTGGGGTGCGGTCCAAACACTTAAAAGACACAACCTATACCCTCAGCCCTCAAATTAAGTGGACACTTCTGATGACGTTTCATGACGTCTGACGAGTGTACACTTGCAGGTCAAGGAAGGAAGGAATGGACCACACTTTAAATGGACCCAGAATTTCGTCACTCGTTCATCCCGTGATGATTGTGTTTTCAGCCAACGGTAACTTGTGTATGCTTTATCTGCTCTACAGTCAATTATGATGCATATTTATTTACATGAACTATATAATTATTAATATACACCTACTATATGATAGATAGCAAATTAATTAGCTAACTAACGTTAGCCTGCATAGCTGGAACTTCTGAAGAAGGAAAATGTTTTATTTCTACAATTTCCAAAAACTAACCAAACAAAAACATCATCATTTTTACGAGACGTGTTTGTGCCTCCATGTGCATTAGTAGCACAATTTATAACTTATTTAAATTCATTTTTACTTACACTTGTATGTTGACTTCTCCATATTGACGTTGAGGTTTTAAGTTTCGGTGGATTGAATTATGGGGCGTTTCAGGCCCTGAAGTGAACATAATTGTCCACTCGCAAACTCGACTAAAAACGAGGGCTGAGGGGCTTACGTTGCAAACTTACCTTGCTTGGCTAATCATTTGGACTGCCCTCCATGATGGCGACGGGGATTCCCCCAAGGGCATAAGGTGACGGTAAGTGTATGAGGGTTAGGACCGCAGCCCTGTTCTGAAAGGTCCCAGAGTCTGCAACACCACTAAGCAAGGGGTACCACCAAGCAAGCGGCACCATGAAGACCAAGGAGCTCTCCAAACAGGTCAGGGACAAAGTTGTGGAGATCATGTGCGAGACTCCCCAAACATAGGGAAGAAGGTACTCTGGTCAGATGAGACTCACCTTCCAGCAGGACAATGACCCTAAGCATACTGCTAAAGCAACACTCAAGTGGTTTAAGGGGAAACATTTAAATGTCTTGGAATGGCCTAGTCAAAGCCCAGACCTCAATCCAATTGAGAATCTGTGGTATGACTTGAAGATTGCTGTGCACCAGCGGAACCCATCCAACTTGAAGGAGCTGGAGCAGTTTTGCCTTGAAGAATGGGCAAAAATCCCAGTGACTAGATGTGCCAAGATTATAGAGACATACAACAAGAGAAAGTGGCTCAACAAAGTATTGACTTTGGGGGGGGGGTGAATAGTTATAAATGGTCAAGTTTTCAGTTTATTTCTTGTTTGTTCACAATAAAAAATATGTTGTGTAAATCAAATGATACAAACCCCCTAAAATCCATGTTAATTCCAGGTTGTAAGGCAACAAAATAGGAAAAATGCCAACTTTTGCCATCTACTGTACGTGGATGATGTCAGCACTATCACTAACTGCTGGTTTTAATGTCTATGGTGAGGCGTAGCGTTTGGTTGCAGCAAGCAGTCTGAATAGCCAGGCAATGCAAAGCTACAGAATGCAAAGCTTAACCCCAGCACCTACTGCTGTGGAACCACACTCAATTATTATTAAAACACACACACACTGGGACAGGGGGCAACCGCCCGCCCTGCCGCCCTAACGCCCTCCCGCCCGCCCTCCATCTGTCTCCCACTGGACTCATCCATATCTAGCACTGGACTCGTCCATAACTACCAAACTGCTGGCCATCACCCACCCTCTGCATGCCATGATTATGATGCAGATGAGCACCTTGAGTCACAGACTGATCCCACCACGGTGTGCCAGAGAGCGCTACAGGAGGTCCTTACAACCCTGGTCTGTAATCACTCATTCACTCAGGACTTATTTATTCATTCAGGTCTGTATATACATATTAATGTACAGTTGTTATATCATATCACGTGCAAATATGTAAGTAATTCCTGGACTTAACTTACGTAGACATTCACTCAGGAATGCATATTAGTATCCTGTCAGTTGGATCTTTTTTCATTGCTTTTAGTATATCGAATGTGCAATACGTGCATTTATCTGTAATTAAACCCTGGGCACTAAGGACTGTATTTTAAGGGAATTACTATTATTACCCCAATTATATCATACACACATTTAGCTATTTAAGTATCTCTTCCTGTCATTTACCTGTACAGTTAATGTAACCATGCAAATATTCACTTACCTGTACATTTAACAGTATATTTACCTGTACAGTTAATGTAACCTTGCAAATATTAACTTACCTGTAAGTTTAACCAGTCTGTATATTAAGTAAACTATTATTACCCTCACTTATATCATACGCACTTTTAGCTATTTAAGTATTTCTCTGCCATCGACCTGTATAGTATAGTTAACCATCCAACATCCACCAATGTATAGTGTACATATTCAGCCATCCACCCATACTATGCAATGTCTTTTTATAGCTTTTTTGCACTCCAGACTTCTTATATTTTTATACTTATTCATACTGCCGCTCTATGTATCATGTATCATGTATCTGTCTTTTGTGTATTTTCGTTCTGGCATTTTGCACCTGCCCTGTGTTTTTTCGTAGCTGCTTGACAAAGAAATTTCCCCCCGGGGATCAATAAAGTACCTATCTATCTGACTATCTATATCTGAGAGATAATGTTAAAGAAAGTGGAATAGCCCAAACTGTTTTGACGCTACAGACACAAGTTGGCACATTGGCAGTAAAGACTTCAGACAAGTCCCGTGAAGCTTGTGCTCAGAACATCATTGTGTTCATGAGTCTCAGCTTTCCATAGTGGGGTCATATTAGTTTCTAGCCCAAACCATTCGGACTCCGCAGACGTTTTTGTGAGAAGATCGATTTTTGGGATGTCTCCTGGACTGACAAACACCGCTATAGCTCTGCCACCTTCCACTGTAGATGCGGAAAGCCAACATCAGCGGATGCGGTGGATTGAGATGCAGCCCATGCAAAAAAACATATCTCTAGCTTAAACTGATGGAGTGTTTCGAATGACCGTACCACTGTTCCGTATGAGTGTTCCATACCACTTCTGTATAGAGCGAGTCACTGGTACTTCCTGCTTTAGTTTTTGCTTGGGCTGGGACTGGGACTGGCACTGGGATTGGGGATGGGACTGGGGATGGGACTGGGGATGGGGATGAGGATGGGGATGAGGATGAGGATGAGGATGGGACTGGGAGAAGGATGAGGATGGGGATGAGGATGAGGATGAGGATGAGGATGGGGATGGGGATAGGAATGAGGATGGGTTAATCCATGGCTTCTGGTTGGGATATGTAGGTACGGTCACTGTGGGGACAACGTCGTCGACTGCCTTATTGATGAGGCCAATGACTGAGGTGGTGAACTCCTCAATGCTATTGGAAGAATCCTGGAACATATTCCAGTCAGTCTGTGCTAGAAACAATCTTGTAGCTTAGCATCCGCGTTATCTGACCACTTCTGTATTGAGCGAGTCACTGGTACTTCCTGCTTTAGTTTTTGCTTGTAAGCAGGAAACAGTAGGATAGAATTATGGTCAGATTTGCCAAATGGAGGGAGAGGGAGAGCTTTGTACGCGTCTCTGTGTGGAGTAAAGGTGGTCTAGAGTTTTTTTTCCTCTGGTTGCACATTTAACATGTTGGTAGAAATGAGGTAAAACTGATTTAAGTTTCTCTCCATTAATGTCCCCGGCCAATAGGAGCGCCGCTTCTGGATGAGCATTTTCTTGTTTGATTATGGCCTTATACAGCTCGTTGAGTGCGGTCTTAGTGCCAGTATTGTTTTCTGGTGGTAAATAGGTGGGTACAAATTATATATGAGAACTCTCTTTTAGATAGTGTGGTCTACAGCTTATCATGAGGTACTCTACCTCAGGCGAACAATACCTCGAGACATCGCACACCAGCTGTTATTAACAAATAAACACCCGCCCCTCGTCTTACCAGACGTAGCTTCTCTGTCCTGCTGATAAACAGGACAGCTCTATATTATCCGTGTTGTCTTTCAGCCTAGATTCGGTGAAACATAATATCTACATTTTTTTTTATGTCCCGTTGGTAGGATAGTTTTAATCATAGATCATCCATATTGTTTTCCAATGATTGCAACAGCTCTGGTGGGCATTCCTGCAGTCAGCATGAAAATTGCACGCTCCCTCAAAACTTGAGACATCTGTGGCATTGTGTTGTGTTCAAATTTTAGAGTGCCCTTTTTATTTATTTATTTCCTCTGTGAAAAAAATGTATTGAGCAAATGTCAAATTGGATGTTGTATGTCATATAAAATTGTCAAAACATTTCTTTACACAGGGCCGTGGGGTGAAACAGGGATTGAATTTAATCCCCACCCTCTTCAAGATATCAATGAATTGGCGAGGGCACTAGAACAGTCTGCAGCACCCGGCCTCACCCTACTAGAATCTGAAGTCAAATGTCTACTGTTGGCTGATGATCTGGTGCTTCTGTCACCAACCAAGGACCTACAGCAGCACCTAGATCTTCTGCACAGATTCTGTCAGACCTGGGCCCTGACTGTAAATCTCAGTAAGACAAAAATAATGGTGTTCCAAAAAAGGTCCAGTCACCAGGACCACAAATACAAATTCCATCTAGACACCGTTGCTCTAGAGCACACAAAAAACTATACATACCTCTGCCTCAACATCAGCGCCACAGGTAACTTCCACAAAGCTGTGAACGATCTGAGAGACAAGGCAAGAAGGGCCTTCTATGCCATCAAAAATAACATAAAATTCGACATACCAATTAGGATCTGGCTAAAAAAAACTTGAACCCATTGCCCTTTATGGTTGTGAGGTCTGGGTTCCGCTCACCAACCAAGAATTCACAAAAAGGGACAAACACCAAACTGAGACACTGCATGCAGAATTCTGCAAAAATATCCTCTGTGTACAACGTAAAACACCAAATAATGCATGCAGAGCAGAATTAGGCTGAAAACAGCTAATTATCAAAATCCAGAAAAGAGCTGTTAACTTCTACAACCACCTAAAAGGAAGTGATTCCCAAACCTTCCATAACAAAGCCATCACCTACAGAGAGATGAACCTGGAGAAGAGTCCCCTAAACAAGCTGGTCCTGGGTCTCTGTTCACAAACACAACCAGACCCCACAGAACCCCAGGACAACAACACAATTAGACCCAACCAAATCTATCTATCTTAGATAGATAGATAGATAGATAGATAGATAGATAGATAGATAGATAGATAGATAGATAGATAGATAGATAGATAGATAGATAGATAGATAGATAGATAGATAGATAGATAGATAGATAGATAGATAGATAGATAGATAGATAGATAGACCATATACACACACTCACACACACCATAAACACACACACTCACACACACCATAAACACACACACACACACACCATATACACACACTCACACACACCATATACACACACTCACACACACCATATACACACACTCACACACACCATATACACACACTCACACACACCATGTACACACACTCACACACACCATATACACACACTCACACACACCATATACACACACTCATACACACAATATACACACACACCATATATATACACACACTCACACACCATATACACACACTCACCATATACACACACTCACACACACCATATACACACACACACCATATACACACACAGAGAGAGGGAGAGAGAGAGAGAGAGAGAGAGAGAGAGAGAGAGAGAGAGAGAGAGAGAGAGAGAGAGAGAGAGAGAGAGAGAGAGAGAGACAGAGAGAGAGAGAGAGAGAGAGAGAGAGACATCAGAAAAAGCAGCAGAAAACGCTGATCTCCGGTGTAAATACAGTGTTGAGCATTGATTCTCAGAGCCACAAATAAGAAATCCATGGAGGTGAGGATCTCTTTGACTCTGCGGCAGGATGGGACAGGGAGAGGGCAGGGAGGTCAGGCAGGCTCTGGTGTCACCTTGCTGAGGAAAATACTGACATCAGGCCTGTGCCTTTGGTACTGGGGAAGGCCACCACTGACACCAGGGATGCGACTGGGACTGGGAATGGGACTGGGACTGGGGATGGGACTGGGACTGGGGATGGGACTGGGACTGGGACTGGGGAAGGGACTGCGACTGGGGATGGGACTGGGACTGGGGATGGGACTGGGACTGGGGATGGGACTGGGACTGGGGATGGGACTGGGACTGGGGATGGGACTGGGACTGGGGATGGGACTGGGACTGGGACTGGGACTGGGACTGGGGATGGGACTGGGACTGGGACTGGGGATGGGACTGGGACTGGGACTGGGGATGTGACTAGGGATGGGACTGGGACTGGGACAGGGGATGTGACTAGGGATGGGACTGGGACTGGGACTGGGGATGGGACTGGGGATGGGGATGAGGATATAATTGGGGTAATAATAGTAATTCCCTTAAAATACAGTCCTTAGTGCCCAGGGTTTAATTACAGATAAATGCACGTATTGCACATTCGATATACTAAAAGCAATGAAAAAAGATCCAACTGACAGGATACTAATATGCATTCCTGAGTGAATGTCTACGTAAGTTAAGTCCAGGAATTACTTACATATTTGCACGTGATATGATATAACAACTGTACATTAATATGTATATACAGACCTGAATGGGGATGGGACTGGGACTGGGGATGGGACTGGGACTGGGACTGGGACTGGGACTGGGGATGGGACTGGGACTGGGACTGGGGATGGGACTGGGACTGGGACTGGGGATGGGACTGGGACTGGGACTGGGGATGTGACTAGGGATGGGACTGGGACTGGGACAGGGGATGTGACTAGGGATGGGACTGGGACTGGGACTGGGGATGGGACTGGGGATGGGGATGAGGATGGGGATGAGGATGAGGATGAGGATGAGGATGAGGATGGGACTGGGAGAAGGATGAGGATGGGGATGAGGATGAGGATGGGATGGGATGGGGATGGGGATAGGAATGAGGATGGGTTAATCCATGGCTTCTGGTTGGGATATGTAGGTACGGTCACTGTGGGGACAACGTTGTCGACTGCCTTATTGATGAGGCCAATGACTGAGGTGGTGAACTCCTCAATGCTATTGGAAGAATCCTGGAACATATTCCAGTCTGTGCAGCAAAACAGTCTTGTAGCTTAGCATCCGCGTTATCTGACCACTTCTGTATAGAGCGAGTCACTGGTACTTCCTGCTTTAGTTTTTGCTTATAAGCAGGAAACAGTAGGATAGAATTATGGTCAGATTTGCCAAATGGAGGGAGAGGGAGAGCTTTGTACGCGTCTCTGTGTGGAGTAAAGGTGGTCTAGAGTTTTTTTTCCTCTGGTTGCACATTTAACATGTTGGTAGAAATGAGGTAAAACTGATTTAAGTTTCTCTCCATTAATGTCCCCGGCCAATAGGAGCGCCGCTTCTGGATGAGCATTTTCTTGTTTGATTATGGCCTTATACAGCTCGTTGAGTGCGGTCTTAGTGCCAGTATAGTTTTCTGGTGGTAAATAGGTGGGTACAAATTATATATGAGAACTCTCTTGGTAGATAGTGTGGTCTACAGCTTGACTCTTTCCACATTTTGTTACGTTACAGCCTTATTCTAAAATATGATTAAATTGTTTTTTTCCCTCATCATTCTGCACACAATACCCCATAATGACCCAATACCCCATAATGACACAATACCCCATAATGACCCAATACCCCATAATGACACAATACTCCATAATGACCCAATACCCCATAATGACCCAATACCCCATAATGACCCAATACCCCATAATGACCCAATACCCCATAATGACCCAATACCCCATAATGACCCAATACCTCATGACACAATACCCCATAATGACACAATACTCCATAATGACCCAATACCCCATAATGACCCAATACCCCATAATGACCCAATACCCCATAATGACCCAATACCCCATAATGACCCAATACCCCATAATGACCCAATACCCCATAATGACCCAATACCCCATAATGACCCAATACCCCATAATGACACAATACTCCATAATGACCCAATACCCCATAATGACCCAATACCCCATAATGACCCAATACCCCATAATGACCCAATACCCCATAATGACACAATACCCCATAATGACACAATACTCCATAATGACCCAATACCCCATAATGACCCAATACCCCATAATGACCCAAAACCCCATAATGACCCAATACCCCATAATGACACAATACCCCATAATGACCCAATACCCCATAATGACCCATTACCCCATAATGACCCAATACCCCATAATGATACAATACCCCATAATGACACAATGCCCCATAATGACACAATACCCCATAATGACCCAATACCCCATAATGACCCAATACCCCATAATGACACAATACCCCATAATGACACAATACCCCATAATGACCCAACACCCCATAATGACCCAACACCCCATAATGACACAATGCCCCATAATGACACAATACCTCATAATGACACAATACCCCATAATGACACAATACCCCATAATGACACAATACCCCATAATGACCCAATACCCCATAATGACCCAATACCCCATAATGACCCAATACCCCATAATGACCCAACACCCCATAATGACACAATGCCCCATAATGACACAATGCCCCATAATGACACAATACCCCATAATGACACAATACCCCATAATGACCCAACACCCCATAATGACACAACGCCCCATAATGACACAATACCCCATAATGACACAATACCCCATAATGACACAATACCCCATAATGACACAATACCCCATAATGACACAATACCCCATAATGACACAATACCCCCATAATGACACAATACCCCATAATGACCCAATACCCCATAATGACCCAATACCCCATAATGACCCAATACCCCATAATGACCCAATACCCCATAATGACCCAATACCCCATAATGACACAATACCCCATAATGACACAATACCCCACAATGACACAATACCCCATAATGACACAATACCTCATAATGACACAATACCCCATAATGACCCAATACCCCATAATGACCCAATACCTCATAATGACACAATACCCCATAATGACACAATACCCCACAATGACACAATACCCCATAATGACCCAATACCCCATAATGACACAATACCCCATAATGACACAATACCCCATAATGACACAATACCCCATAATGACACAACACCCCATAATGACCCAATACCCCATAATGACCCAATACCCCATAATGACCCAATACCCCATAATGACACAACACCCCATAATGACACAATACCCCATAATGACCCAATACCCCATAATGACACAATACCCCATAATGACACAACACCCCATAATGACCCAATACCCCATAATGACACAACACCCCATAATGACACAATACCCCATAATGACCCAATACCCCATAATGACACAATACCCCATAATGACCCAATACCCCATAATGACACAATACCCCATAATGACACAACACCCCATAATGACACAATACCCCATAATGACACAATACCCCATAATGACCCAATACCCCATAATGACACAATACCCCATAATGACACAATACCCCATAATGACCCAATACCCCATAATGACACAATACCCCATAATGACCCAATACCCCATAATGACACAATACCCCATAATGACCCAATACCCCATAATGACCCAATACCCCATAATGACCCAATACCCCATAATGACCCAATACCCCATAATGACAAAGTAAAAACAGTTTTCCCCCCGCCTCCCTCTCCCCTCTGTCTCCCCTCCCTCCCCCTCCCTCTCCTCTCCCCTCCATTTCCCTTCCCTCCCCCCTCCCTCCCCCTCCCTCTCCCCTCTGTCTCCCCTCCCTCCCCCTCCCTCTCCCCTCCGTTTCCCTTCCCTTCCCTCCCCCCTCCCTCCCCCTCCCTCTCCCCTCCGTGTCCCCTCCCTCCCCCTCCCTCTCCCCTCCTTTCCCTTCCCTCCCCCCTCCCTCCCCCTCCCTCTCCCCTCCGTGTCCCCTCCCTCCCCCTCCCTCCCCCTCCCTCTACCCTCTGTCTCCCTTCCCTCCCCCTCCCTCTCCCCTCCGCGTCCCCTCCCTCCCCTCTCCCTCTCCCCTCCGTCTCCCCTCCATCTTGCTGCTCCCCTCCCCCCCGTGTCCCCTCCCTCCCCTCTCCCTCTCCCCTCCGTCTCCCCTCCATCTTGCCTCTCCCCTCCCCTCCGTGTCCCCTCCCTCCTCCCTCCCTCTCCCCACCATTTTGTCTCTCCCCTGCACGTCAGCTCAATGACATCATGTCACCGTGTGGGACTGTGGGTCAATGAACCTTGTCGGAGAGTGGGATACCCCATAATACCCCATAATTCATTCAAGGGTTTTTCTTTATTTTTACTATATTCTACATTGTAAAATAATAGTGAAGACATCAACACTATGAAATAACACATATGGAATCATGTAGTAACCAAAAAAGTGTTAAACAAATAAAAATACATTTTATAAGATTCTTATAGCCACCATTTGCCTTGATGACAGCTTTGCACACTCTTGGCATTCTCTCAACCAGTTAGTCACCTGGAATGCATTTCAATTAACAGGAATCTCTCCCTCTATTTCTATATGACAGTGATAAACAGGATAACAGAAATACAGTAACTAACTACTGAGTTGTTCAGAGTGATAAACAGGATAACAGAAATACAGTAACTAACTACTGAGTTTTCAGAGTGATAAACAGGATAACAGAAATACAGTAACTAACTACTGAGTTGTTCAGAGTGATAAACAGGATAACAGAAATACAGTAACTAACTACTGAGTTGTTCAGAGTGGTAAACAGGATAACCGAAATACAGTAACTAACTACTGAGTTGTTCAGAGTGGTAAACAGGATAACAGAAATACAGTAACTAACTACTGAGTTGTTCAGAGTGATAAACAGGATAACAGAAATACAGTAACTAACTACTGAGTTGTTCAGAGTGATAAACAGGATAACAGAAATACAGTAACTAACTACTGAGTTGTTCAGAGTGGTAAACAGGATAACAGAAATACAGTAACTAACTACTGAGTTGTTCAGAGTGGTAAACAGGATAACAGAAATACAGTAATTATTGCTGGATTGAATCCCTGAGTTGACATGGTATTAATCTATCGTTCTGCCCAGGCACTGTGGATTAAGTGCTCAGGGGAAGAACGACAGATTTTCACCATAACAGCTCAGGGATTCGATCCAGCAAACTTTCGTTTACTCCTACCTGCCGCACAGTGGTTCTGGCTTGCTTAGCCAATTTTTGCAGTAAAATAAAGGCCTATGTTAAAAAGGTGGACTATAGGTGCAGTGGGGGGGGGGGGGGGGGGGGGGTGTTTCATAAACAGAAACCTTTATGGAATGGTGCTCTCTTGTGAAGGCAACAGGGAAGGTTTATTGGCTCTCTACATCAGAGACAGAAACATTTATGAAATGGTGCTCTCTTGTGGCAGCAACAGGGAAGGTTTTGTGAATGAACTGGAGCTTACTGTTGGCAGGCAATATTAAATAACATTTCTCCATGGTGCACCTAGTTTGTTGCCTGGCTACCCAGACTCCTTGCTCCCCAGTACATGCCACTGAGTTA
>CM042387.1:34352775-34357775 GCA_023634145.1 Thymallus thymallus | reverse complement strand
GTGTGTGTGTGTGTGTGTGTGTGTGTGTGGTTCTCTCTGTCTTCTCTCCCTGGTCCCCTCACCCCTCTCCCCCAGGTTGAATGGTTAAAGAATGAGGAAACCATAGACCCAGCTCAGGACTCTAACTTCCTGATGACCATAGATCATGACCTCATTATTAAACAGGCCCGTCTCTCTGACACAGCCAACTACACCTGTGTGTCACGCAACCAGGTAGCCAAGAGACGCAGTAGTACTGCCACGCTTATCGTCTATGGTGAGTAACACACACTCACTAGAAGACACACACACAGGATATATTTTTCTGTCTCTCTCTCTCTCTCTCTCTCTCTCTCAATTCAGTAGACTTTATTGACATGGCAAGTTAAATCACTTACATTGTCAAATTACACTTTTAATGGTAGGACTGATAGTGATAAAGTAACAGTAATAATACTAATAATAATAATACTAGTAGTAGTGTAAATTAGATTACATTAACAGCAACTACAACAACAATAGAAATGAGAATAACAGTCCATTAAAGCAGTAGTAGTGGACCGGTCTCAACCGGACTGAGAGACACATGACTTGTGGTCCAAACGTTTGACTGGTACTGTATAAATGTGATGGGATGTATAGACATTATAGACAGTATGTGAATAGAATATATACTGTAGTATATCTGAAGAATACGTGGATAGAATAGTATATGTACAGCAATAGTTGAATAGGATGGACTTGACTAGAATACAGTATATACATATGGAATGGGTAAAACTGTATGTAAACATTATTAAAGTGACCATTGTTCCATTATTAAAGTGACCATTGTTCCATTATTAAAGTAACTAGTGTTCCATTATTAAAGTAACTAGTGTTCCATTATTAAAGTGACCAGTGTTCCATTATTAAAGTGACCAGCGTTCCATTATTAAAGTGACCAGTGTTCCATTATTAAAGTAACTAGTGTTCCATTATTAAAGTGACCAGTGTTCCATTATTAAAGTAACTAGTGTTCCATTATTAAAGTAACTAGTGTTCCATTATTAAAGTGACCAGTGTTCCATTATTAAAGTGACCAGCGTTCCATTATTAAAGTGACCAGTGTTCCATTATTAAAGTAACTAGTGTTCCATTATTAAAGTGACCAGTGTTCCATTATTAAAGTGACCAGTGTTCCATTATTAAAGTGACCAGTGTTCCATTATTAAAGTAACTAGTGTTCCATTATTAAAGTGACTAGTGTTCCATTATTAAAGTGACTAGTGTTCCATTATTAAAGTAACTAGTGTTCCATTATTAAAGTGACCAGTGTTCCATTATTAAAGTGACCAGCGTTCCATTATTAAAGTAACTAGTGTTCCATTATTAAAGTGACCAGTGTTCCATTATTAAAGTGACCAGCGTTCCATTATTACAGTGACCAGTGTTCCATTATTAAAGTGACCAGCGTTCCATTATTACAGTGACCAGTGTTCCATTATTAAAGTGACCAGTGTTCCATTATTAAAGTGACCAGTGTTCCATTATTAAAGTGACTAGTGTTCCATTATTAAAGTGACTAGTGTTCCATTATTAAAGTGACCAGTGTTCCATTATTAAAGTGACCAGTGTTCCATTATTAAAGTGACTAGTGTTCCATTATTAAAGTGACCAGTGTTCCATTATTAAAGTGACTAGTGTTCCATTATTAAAGTAACTAGTGTTCCATTATTAAAGTGACCAGTGTTCCATTATTAAAGTGACCAGTGTTCCATTATTAAAGTAACTAGTGTTCCATTATTAAAGTGACCAGTGTTCCATTATTAAAGTGACCAGTGTTCCATGTCTATGTATATTGGGCAGCAGCCTCTAAGGTGCGGGGTTGAGTAACCGGGTGGTAGCCGGCTAGTAACAGTGACTAAATTCAGGGCAGGGGGTGGAGGCCAGCTGGTGATGGCTGTTTAACAGTCTGATGGCCTTGAGATAGAAGCTTTTTTTCAGTTCTCGGTCCCAGCTTTTCTTGCACCTGTACTGACCTCACCTTCTGGATGATAGCAGGGTGATCAGGCCGTGTCTAGAGTGGTTGAGGTCCTTAATTATCTTTTTGGCCTTCTTGTGACATCGGGTGCTGTATGTGTCCTGCATGGCAGGTAGTTTGCCCCCGGTAATGCATTGAGCAGACCGCACCACCCTCTGGAGAGCCCTGCAGTTGTGGACGGTGCAGTTGCCGTAACAGGCGGTGATACATCCTGACAGGATGCCCTCAATTGTGCATCTGTAAACGTTTGTGAGGGTTTTAGGTGCCAAGCAGAATTTCTTCAGCCTCCTGAGGTTGAAGAGGCTCTGTTGTGCCTTCTTCACCACACTGTCTGTGTGGGTGGACCATTTCAGTTTATCAGTGATGTGTACGCCGAGGAACTGAAGTTTTTCACCTTCTCCACTGCGGTCTCGTCGGTGTGGATAGGGGGGGTGCTCCCTCTGCTGTTTCCTGAAGTCCACCATCAGCTCCTTCATTTTATTGATGTTGAGGAAGAGGTTATTTTCCTGGCACCACACCGCCAGGGCCCTCACCTCCTCCCTGTAGGCTGTCTCATTGTTAATATCTACAGATTGTAAGTTAAAGATAAATATTTTTAATAAAATTATTATTATATTGTTGATTGATTGACTATAGTTTTCCAAATCTCCCAACAATTATATTTGTAGGGTTCATTTTATATAAATGTTGTAATTTTTCAGCCATTCCTGAACTTGTGACCAGAAACAAGCTACATGGGGGCAATACAGACTGCGAATCGAGACTGTATCACAACCGGCCGTGATTAGGAGTCCCAGCGTCGCCCGGGTTTGTGCCGTCATTGTAAATAAACATTTGTTCTTAACTGACGCCTAGTTAAAGGTTACATTTTTTTTTTTAAATAAAAATACCAAAATAAGTGATCTAATGATTCTGTCTCTTCGTAGCAAAATCTGCAGAGCTGAGATGGTTGTATCCCCCAGTACATTACATTCTGTAGGTGGCAAGAATGTGAAATTAACTATTGAGTCAAGTGTTGTTTTGCGTATCAGTTCATAAACCATGTGGTTGACTTGTTTGTCAGTGTGGAAGGTATAAATGTGGTCTGTTGGTAAACATCCAATCTGTCTTCTGTTCAGGACGTTGTGTTCAAGGAAATGATGTAGTCTGCTATTTATGTTACTGCACAGTTTACCCAGGTTGCTGCTGACGCTAATTCCTCTGTAATTATTTGAGTCAAATTTGTCTCCATTTTTATAGATTGTTGTGATCAATCCTTGGTTCCAAATATTGAGGAAAATACCGTCAGTGAGGATGATGTTGAAGAGTTTAAGTATAGCCAATTTGTGATCTGTATATTTGATCATTTGATTTCAAATACCATCAGCACCACAGGCCTTTTTGGGTTGGAGAGTGCATAATTTTTCCAATAATTCTTCTTCTGTAGTTGGGGTATCCACAGGATTTTGATAGTCTTTGACTGATGATTCAAGGATTTGTAATTTGTCTTGTTGTTCTGAGTTCCTTGTTATTTTATTTAGCCTTTATTTAACTAAGCAAGTCAGTTAAGAACTAATTCTTATTTACAATGACGGCCTCCCTACAGGGTCAGCCATAGTAGTACGGTGCCTCTGGAGCAAATTAGGGTTAAGTGCCTTGCTCAAGGACACATCGACAGGTTTTCACCTTGTCAGCTCGGGGATTCAATCCAGCAACCTTTCGGTTACTGGCCCAACGCTCTAACCGCTAGGCTACCTGCCACCCATTTTGTTGCTGTAGATGTATGTTATATTACTGTAGAGGTTTGTTATATTACTGTAGATGTATGTTATATTACTGTAGAGGGTTGTTATATTGCTGTAGAGGTAAAGGGATTTCTCCACATATCCCCATGTTGGAAAGCCAACATGTTTAATGTATTCCAATTCTCCCAGAAGTGGTTTGATTCTATGGATTCCTCCGTTCCATCCAGCTGATGTCTAACGTGCTGTTCCTTGTTTGTTTGTAGGTTGTGTTTGTAGTGTTTCCCCATATTGAAGGTTCTCTGTGTTTTAGATTAGATATATTTCTCAATGACTTTCTTACATTATCAAACCATTTTTTATGATCTATTATTTTTGGGGGTTTGCTCCTATGTTTCTATAGATCTGCCAAGGAGGCTAATTTGTCAAATATAAAGTTTATGTTCCAAACAGCCAAATGTACCCCTTCATTGCTGTAGGAGAATGTTAAGGCTAAGACGTTGTCCAGGAGAGATTGTATTGTTTGGCTACTAGTTGCTTTTTGGTCGATGTCTGTTTACACTCCATCTATAGGCCTGTTTAGTAGCTTGTCAGTTACTGGGCCGTGATGCTTCATGGTTGGGTTCCGCTCTTCTCAGATACACTGTGATGTTACTGTGGTCTGAGAGAGGTGTTAGTGGGCTGACTGTGAAGGCTCTGAGAGACTCTGGGTTGAGGTCGGTAATAAAGTAGTCTACAGTACTGCTGCCAAGGGATGAGCTGTAGGTGTACCTACCGTAGGAGTCCCCTCTTAGCCTGCCATTGACTATGTACAGACCCTGTGTTGGACAGAGCTTCAGGAGCTGTACTCCATTTTAGTTTTTCACTTTGTCATAGTTGTTTCTGGAGGGGGGGTTGTTTCTTCCCGGTAGGTGTTTGTCCCCATGACTGTTAATAGTGTCTGGTTCGTCTGCTGTTCTAACATTGAGTTCTCAACAGACCAGTACGTTGCCTTGGGCCTGAAAGTGATTCATCTCCCCCTCTAGAATGGAGAAAGTCTCTTCATTGAAGTAGGGTGACTCTGTATACATGTATGGCACAGAGGAAAACATTTGTATCGGTTAAGATAGCCTTCTTGTTGACTGTTTAACAGATAAAGTATTTATTATTGATGAATTTGATTGAATGAGTTATACAATATAAGCGTTCCACCTGAGCCTCTGCCCCCTCTCTCTCTCTCTCTCTCTCTCTCTCTCTCTCTCTCTCTCTCTCTCTCTCTCTCTCTCTCTCTCTCTCTC
>CM042387.1:34210275-34347775 GCA_023634145.1 Thymallus thymallus | reverse complement strand
TTATTTGTGTATATTTTTGCTTCAGATAGATAGATAGATAGATAGATAGATAGATAGATAGATAGATAGATAGATAGATAGATAGATAGATAGATAGATAGATAGATAGATAGATAGATAGATAGATAGATAGATAGATAGATAGATAGATAGATAGATAGATAGATAGAATAGGTACTTTATTGATCCCCCGGGGGGGACATTTCATTGTCAAGCAGCTACAACAAAACACAGGGCAGGTGCAAAATGCCACAACGAAAGTACACAAAAGACAGATACACGGTACATGATACATAGAGCGGCAGTATGAAAAAGTATAGAAACACAAGATATCTGGAGTGCAAAACAAAGCTATAAAAAGACATTGCATAGTATGGGAGGTTGGCTGAATATGTACACTATACATTGGTGGATGTTGGATGGTTAACTAGACTATACAGGTCGATGGCAGAGAAATACTTCAGTAGCTAAAAATGCTATGATATGAGCGAGGGTAATAATAGTTTACTTAATATACAGACTGGCTAAATTAACAGGTAAGTGAACATTTTGCATGGTTAAATTAGCTGTACAGGTAAGTCACTAGTGTGTTTGGCGCCGCCCTGAGTGGTCGCCTTTTAAGCAGCTCCCGTTGTCCGTGCATTAATTGTTGTTTTAGTTCGTTTTCTTTCGTCTATTTTCTTTCGTTTTATTTTTTATTTTTTATTTTGCTACAGTCGAACTATAACAGTTCAGGATTATGGATTTTATGGATTTTATCGCAGCTGAACGTCGACAGGAGTCGTCAACTGTTATTGTTTACAACAGAGCCCAGCTCCTGGATTTAGCCCACGCAGCGCTGCTGCTCCCCAGGGAAAAGTTTGATATTCCGGACGAATTGAAAAGACGACGCCGTGGATGTAGGGCGGGATTGAAATGTAAGGCAAAGCGGAGGAGGTTCAAGTACAAGCCGGTTATACCGTCTATTATTATGGGCAATGTGAGGTGTCTACATAACAAGATGGATGAGTTGGCGGGACTTGTTCGTGGACAAAGGATTTATCGGGAAGCTAGCCTAATGTGTTTTACTGAGACTTGGCTGAACGATAACATCCCCATACAGAACGTCACTATCGACGGTTTCCAGACCATCACAGCGGACAGGGATCGCGTCTCTTCCGGTAAGAGTAAGGGTGGTGGGCTGGCTTTATTAGTTAACAACAGATGGTGTCATCCGAACCATATTACTCTTAAGGAAAAGTTTTGTAGCCCGGACATTGAACTGCTAGCCGTTAGCCTGAGACCCTACTATTTGCCTAGGGAATTCACGGCGGCCATTGCTGTTATTGTTTACATCCCGCCCTCTGCTGACGCAAACGCAGCGTGTGACGTCATCCACTCTGTTATCGCGAGGTTACAGACAGCGCATCCCAGTGCTTTCTTTGCAATTTCGGGAGATTTTAACCATGCATCTCTCTCTTCCACGCTGCCCACGTTCAAACAGTTCGTGAAGTGCCCAACCAGGAATAATAAAACTCTGGACTTGTTATATGCTAATGTGAAGGATGCATACAACTCCACTGCACTCCCTCCCCTCGGTAGATCGGATCACAACCTTGTCCACCTCACCCCACTCTACAGGCCTATGGTACAACAGCAGCCTGCAACCACCAGGACTATTAGGAGATGGTCCCCGGAGGCGAATGAGGCCCTACAGGACTGCTTTGAAACAACAGACTGGGATGTGTTCTGTGAGGCTCATGGGGAGGACATCGATGGACTCACTGACTGCATAACAGACTATATTAATTTTTGTGTAGACAACACTGTACCCACCAGGAAGGTACGCTGTTTCCCAAACAATAAACCCTGGGTCACCAGCGACCTGAAGGCCCTGCTGAATGAGAAGAAGAGGGCCTTCAATGAGAAGGACAAGGACAAATTGAAATGCGTCCAGAGGGAGCTGAAGTTGCGGATTGCTGAGGGGAAGAGAGTGTATAAGGAGAAGATGGAGGACAAGCTGAGGCAGAGCCAGGTGAGAGAGGTGTGGAAGGGTATGAGAAATATCACTGGCTTCAAAAAGTCAAACAGTGGGCAGACGGAGGGGACCCAGGACAGAGCCAATGAGCTGAACCAATTTTTTAACAGGTTCGATACTGGCCCTGTCCACCTCCCCTCCAGCTCCCCAGACCACACACCCTCACGGCTATCCCACCCCCACTTTGCTCACAGCACCTCTGCTGAGACAATCAGTGACCCCACCTCCGCCCCTGCCCCCCCTGGACTGATCCTCAACACCCCCCTTCCCCCCACCTCCCTACCTGGGCTGGCTTTCACCACCAACCAAGTGAAGAGAGAGCTGGAGAGACTACATCAGTGGAAAGCGGCGGGCCCCGATGGCATCAGCCCAAGGGTGCTGAGGGTCTGTGCTGACCAACTGTGTGGAATACTCCAGCGTCTTTTCAACCTTAGCCTGAGCCTAGAAAGGGTCCCTGTGCTGTGGAAAACATCCTGCCTCGTCCCAGTGCCCAAGAAGGCACACCCCACTGTCCTGAATGACTTCAGACCTGTAGCGCTAACATCCCACATCATGAAGACCCTGGAAAGGTTAGTCCTCGCTCACCTCAGACCCCTGGTGTGTTCATCAATGGACCCCCTGCAGTTTGCATACCAGCGCAACATCGGGGTGGATGATGCAATCATCTACCTTCTGCAGAGGGCCTACTCTCACCTGGACAACGCAGGTTGCACTGTGAGGGTCATGTTTTTTGACTTCTCCAGTGCCTTCAATACCATTCAGCCCCTGCTACTGGGTGAGAAGATGAGGAGGATGAAAGTGGAAGCACCCTTAGTCTCCTGGGTCACGGACTACCTGACCGGTAGGCCACAATTTGTGCGACTACAGAGCTGTGTGTCAGAACGGGCAGTTAGCAACACAGGGGCCCCCCAGGGTACGGTCCTGTCCCCCTTCCTGTTCACCCTCTACACCTCAGACTTCAGATATAACTCTGAAACATGCCACCTACAGAAGTTCTCGGATGACTCTGCTATTGTAGGGTGCATCAGGGGTGGGCAGGAGGAGGAGTACAGGAGCACAATCAGTGACTTTGTGTTGTGGTGTGAGCAGAACCACCTTCAGCTCAACATCAGCAAAACGAAGGAGATGGTGGTGGACTTCAGGAGAACCAAGGCACAACTGACTGCAGTCCCTATAAAGGGGATGGATGTGGAAATGGTTGAGTCATACAAGTTCTTGGGGGTCCATATGGACAACAGACTGGAATGGGCTGGTAACACCGGGGCCCTGTACAAAAAGGGCCAGAGCCGACTCTACTTTCTGAGGAGGCTCAGGTCCTTCAACGTGTGCAGTAAACTACTGCATACCTTCTACCAGTCTGTGGTGGCCAGTGCCATCTTTTTTGCAGTGGTGTGCTGGGGAGCAAACATCAAAGCCGGTGATGCTTCTCGGGTAAATAAGCTGATCAGGAAGGCTAGCTCTGTCCTGGGGATGAGCCTTGACACTCTAGAGGAGGTGGCGGAGAGACGGATCCTGGCCAAACTGCTGGCCATCATGGACAACGTCACCCACCCTCTGCACGCTATGGTTATGACGCAGAGGAGCTCTTTCAGTCACAGACTGATCCCACCACAGTGTGCCAGAGAGCGCCACAGGAGGTCCTTCCTGCCGGCGGCTATGAGACTATATAATGCCTCACCGGGGTGCCGTGCCGTCGGCAACATAGATCTGGAACTGTTGGGGTGCTAGGACCTAGTTTAACAATTATGCATCCATCCGTGAGTAACTCTGTTCCGTCAGCACTCATCCACTCAGGACCTACTTATTCATACAGGTCTGTATATACATACCCATGTACAGTTGTTATATTATATCACATGCAATATTGTAAGTAATTATTGGACCTAGGCATTCACTCAGGAATGCATATTAGTATCCTGCCAGTTGCACCTTTTCTCATTGCTTTTAGTATATCAAATGTGCAATAAGTGCAGTTGTCTGTAATTAAACCCTGCGCACTAAGGACTGTATTTTAAGGGAATTACTATTATTACCCCAATGATATCATACACACATTTAGCTATTAAAGTATCTCTTCCTGTCATTTACCTGTACAGTTTGTGTAAACATGCAAGTATTCACTTATCTGTAAATATAACTGTATACCTAACTGTACAGCTAATTTAACCATGAAAAATTTTCACTTACCTGTTCATTTACCCAGTCTGTCTATTAAGTAAACTATTATTACCCTCGCTCATATCATACGCATTAGCTACTGAAGTATTTCTCTGCCATCAACCTGTATAGTATAGTTAACCATCCAACATCCACCAATGTATAGTGTACATATTCAGCCAACCACTCATACTACGCAATGTCCTTTTATAGCTTTTTTTTGCACTCCAGATATCCTGTATTTCTATACTTTTTCATACTGCCGCTCTATGTATCATGTACCGTGTATCTGTCTTTTGTGTACTTTCGTTGTGGCATTTTGCACCTGCCCTGTGTTTTTGTTGTAGCTGCTTGATAATGAAATTTCCCCCCCGGGGGATCAATAAAGTACCTATCTATCTATCTATCTATCTATTTACAGATAAGTGAATACTTGCATGGTTACATAAACTGTACAGGTAAATGACATGAAGAGATACTTTAATAGCTAAATGTGTGTATGATATCATTTGGGGTAATAATAGTAATTCCCTTACAATACAGTCCTTAGTGCGCAGGGTTTAATTACAGATAACTGCACGTATTGCACATTCAATATACTAAAAGCAATGAGAAAAGGTGCAACTGACAGGATACTATTATGCATTCCTGAGTGAATGACTACGTAAGTTAAGTCCAAGAATGACTTGCAATATTGCATGTGATATAATATAACAACTGTACATGAGTATGTATATACAGACCTGAATGAATAAATAAGTCCTGAGTGAATGAGTGATTACAGACCAGAGTTACTCACGGATGGATGCATAATTGTTAAACTAGGTCCTAGCACCACAACAGTTCCAGATCTATGTTGCCGACGGCACGGCACCCCGGTGAGGCATTATATAGTCTAATAGCCGCCGGCAGGAAGGATCTCCTGTAGCGCTCTCTGGCACACCGTGGTGGGATCACCACGGTGACTGAAGGTGCTCCTCTGCGTCATAACCATGTTGTCCATGATGGCCAGCAGTTTGGCCAGGATCCGTCTCTCCGCCACCTCCTCTAGAGTGTCAAGGCTAATCCCCAGGACAGAGCTAGCCTTCCTGATCAGCTTATTTACCCGAGAAGCATCACCGGCTTTTATGTTGGCTCCCCAGCACACCACTGCAAAAAAGGCCACCACAGACTGGTAGAAGGTATGCAGTAGTTTACTGCACACGTTGAAGGACCTGAGCCTCCTCAGAAAGTAGAGTCGGCTCTGGCCCTTTTTGTACAGGGCCCCGGTGTTACCAGTCCATTCCAGCCTATTGTCCATATGGACTCCCAGGAACTTGTATGACCCAACCATTTCCACATCCATCCCCTGTATAGGGACTGCAGTCAGTTGGGCCTTGGTTCTCCTGAAGTCCACCACCATCTCCTTTGTTTTGCTGATGTTGAGCTGAAGGTGGTTCTGCTCACACCACAACACAAAGTCACTGATTGTGCTCCTGTACTCCTCCTCCTGCCCACACCTGATGCGACCCTACAATTGCGGAGTCATCCGAGAACTTCTCTAGGTGGCATGCTTCAGAGTTATATCTGAAGTCCGAGGTGTAGAGGGTGAACAGGAAGGGGGACAGGACCGTTCCCTGGGGGGGCCCCTGTGTTGCTCACTGCCCGTTCTGACACACAGCTCTGTAGTTGCACAAATTGTGGCCTACCGGTCAGGTAGTCCGTGACCCAGGAGACTAAGGGTGCTTCCACTTCAGGACATTCGTACAATATTTGTATTACATTCATTATTTCCACTTGAAAATGGAAAGCTTCCACAGTTCAAAAAAAGTCCATTCAAGACGGCAATAGCTGAAAGCCTTTTCGGCATCAACAGCCATTACTGATCAATCTATATCTTGTTTCTTAGTGTATTGGATGGAACTGAAACATGTTATTGTATTTGTTTGTAAGTGTGTATTTTTAATAAAGCCTGTTTGATTGATATGCATCAAGTCTGGTAAGACTTTTGCCATTCTATTGCTTTGTTATTATTTTATTGACACAATTTATAAAAAATGATGGATCTATAATCAGCAGGGAATTCTCCAGATAGGATGGATGTACCTTTTGTGCTTTTATGGAAAATGTCTGGGATCATTTATTTCAGCTCATGAAAAATGGGACCAACACTTAACATGTTTATTTTTGTCCAGTATACATTCTGTCTCTCTCTTGGTCTCTTCTAGTTGAAATATATCACCTTTTGATGTTTTCTTGATCTCCAAACTCAGTCTGGAGTTCCTTCTCATGACAACCCCACCCTGCTCTTTATTCACAGTAGCCTCGAAGTTAGAGAAGCGGGCCGGTAACCAGAGGGTTCAAACCACCAAGCTGCCTGGGGTGGGAATTTGCAGGGAGTCATCCGGCAGTCGGAGGGTTATTGGCTTCATTATCCCAGTATACTAGCTACTACCCCTGTGCTCCTCCCAGCCTGTGTTGTGTGTCAGCTTGGGGACTGGAACAGCAAAACAGAGAATATCTGTGCAAATGGACCAATAAAGCAAGTATTGTAACTACTTTGCTCCCTAAAATCACAATCAGCCGATCCAACTATTAAACAACTCGTTCTGTCCCCCTCCTCCTCTCTCTCCTCCTCCTGCAGACAACCCTCACCTCCTCCACCCCTTTGCGCCCCCGGACCTGACAGCCACAGCGGGCACCTTCAGGGGTCCCCTCTTCTCCCTGCAGCAGGGTGCCAAAGATGGCCACCACAAGATCCCCATGACAACCTCTCCCCTGCTAGACCCCTTTCCCAGCCTCAAGATCAAGGTGTGTGTGTGTGTGTGTGTGTGTGTCACATTATTATTATTAATATTTTTTTTTTATATGTTGCTTTCTTAAAATAAAGGTGTTCAACTCATCAACCCTGTCATCCCTGGAGCTACCAGCAGAGGGCCGCAGCGACCCTGAGAGCCTCAGCATGAAACACATCAGCATGGAGGGCAGCATGGGTAGTGCTGGTAGTACTGTGGCACGGAACAGGTAAGATATACACGCACGCACACACACACACACACACACACACACACACATACACACACACACACACACACACACACACATACACACTCACACAAGTAGCATACACACACACACACACACAAGTAGTATACTCACACACACATACATAAGTAACATACACATACACACACAATGTACCTCAAACACGAATGCAGACACACGCATCACTAACACACACACCAGTAACATACACACACCATCCCCAACACAGTTATTACACATGGATTACATGAACTGCTATGTGGGTGTATTAAAACTTGACCTTGACATTGACAGAGATGGGCACCACCATGGCAGGCATCATACACTGGTCAGAGAGCCTGGCCACAGCACCTCCACTACCCTGGGCAACCTGGGGGGACGACTCACCATCCCCAACACAGGTAACCAGGGGCGTCGTAGCGGTAACCAGGGGCGTCGTAGCGGTAACCAGGGGAACTGACTACCTTTGCATTTCGAAGAAATTAGTATCATTATTAAATTATATTGGCTGAATAAATAGGTTGAGAGACTGAACTTTGTTTCCATAAAACATATTGGAGGCTCTCTGGCCCCCTCTCCCCTCTGAACAGGGCTAATGGTTTAGTCCGGCCCTCTCCCCTCTGAACAGGGCTAATGGTTTAGTCCGCCCCTCTCCCCTCTGAACAGGGCTAATGGTTTAGTCCGCCCCTCTCCCCTCTGAACAGGGCTAATGGTTTAGTCCGGCCCTCTCCCCTCTGAACAGGGCTAATGGTTTAGTCCGGCCCTCTCCCCTCTGAACAGGGCTAATGGTTTAGTCCAGCCCTTTCCCCTCTGAACAGGGCTAATGGTTTAGTCCGGCCCTCTCCCCTCTCAAACACGCTAATGGTTTAGTCCAGCCCTCTCCCCTCTGAACAGGGCTAATGGTTTAGTCCGGCCCTCTCCCCTCTGAACAGGGCTAATGGTTTAGTCCGGCCCTCTCCCCTCTCAAACACGCTAATGGTTTAGTCCGGCCCTCTCCCCTCTCAAACACGCTAATGGTTTAGTCCGGCCCTCTCCCCTCTCAAACACGCTAATGGTTTAGTCCGGCCCTCTCCCCTCTGAACAGGGCTAATGGTTTAGTCCGGCCCTCTCCCCTCTCAAACACGCTAATGGTTTAGTCCGGCCCTCTCCCCTCTCAAACACGCTAATGGTTTAGTCCGGCCCTCTCCCCTCTCAAACACGCTAATGGTTTAGTCCGGCCCTCTCCCCTCTCAAACACGCTAATGGTTTAGTCCGGCCCTCTCCCCTCTCAAACACGCTAATGGTTTAGTCCGGCCCTCTCCCCTCTCAAACACGCTAATGGTTTAGTCCGGCCCTCTCCCCTCTCAAACACGCTAATGGTTTAGTCCGGCCCTCTCCCCTCTCAAACACGCTAATGGTTTAGTCCGGCCCTCTCCCCTCTCAAACACGCTAATGGTTTAGTCCGGCCCTCTCCCCTCTCAAACGCGGCTAATCACGCTGACTGGTGCTGATGCTGGAGCCAAGCAAGTTTCAGTCAATCATGTCTTTCCAGAAGAAAGAGAAGTCGGGGAATCAAAAAGAAAAGGAAGAAAAGAAAGAGAAAAAAGGAGGGAAACAACTGCTCACTAATTTATTCAACAGAAAGGTCATAAACTTGCTAACGATGTTTAAGGTGGTTTAAGGTAATATCTTGCTAACAATGTTTAAGGTGGCTGAGTGGTTTAAGGTAATATCTTGCTAACACTGTTAGCAGGAAGAAGACGTGGTAGAGGCAGAGATTGAGCAGGAAGAAGACGTGGTAGAGGCAGAGAGGGAGCAGGAAGAAGACGTGGTAGAGGCAGAGAGGGAGCAGGAAGAAGAGGCAGAGAGTAGCAGTAGGACTAGTGAAGAGGATGATGGAGGTGAAAAGAGCAAGGAAATGAAGGTTGCTCTGAGGGTAGTGAGGATGAGGAGAAGACAGAGGAGGAAGTGTAAAAAAGTGAGGGGAACGCAGAAGGGTATTTGCCAGAGGACCCAGGACTATGGCCAGAGAATCTTACTAATCAGCAAAGATACACAATTGTTCGCAAACTGTCTGATAGAGATGCAGAAAAACCAGGCCTAACCAAAATGGCAGCCGAAGATATGGAAGGCAAACCATTCCCAAATGATCTTCAATATGCAGAGTCAGCCAACAGGCGTGAGAGAATTAGAAGAGATGGTCTTATTTTTAGTGAGAGTGCAGAGGCGCTGTACTGCATCCCATGCCTTCTGTTCTCCCAGGAACAGACAAAGCCTTCCACAAGGGCACTGAACAGCAAGGATGGAGATCAGTTAGCGAACATCAAATGGCAAAGAATGTACAGAAAATGACCAGAACATGAGACACACAAGCCCCATCAGCAGGGAAAACCTTCAGCACTCATTATTGGAAGCAACAGGAGTTGATTGTCACGTTCAAAAACAACTTCAGACAGAAGTAGAGAAGAAGAACATGATTTTAGAGGCTTTTAGATGTGACCCTTCATTTGGCTTCAAGACATTTTGCATTCAGAGGCAAAGCCTCACATTTAGATGATGTCCATAATGGCAATTTTCTTCTTTTCTTCGTTTATTTGAATTCTTTCTTTTGAAGCAGTGCTGGTGTCAGCTTGGTTGGTTCGGTCCAACACCAGCTGACTGAGAGGGCTCGTTTCTGGGCTCAGTTCTAGGGTTTGAAGTGCTTTAAATTGGAGACTAGAATTTGGACTTGAATTCTGCCCTACATGCATTAGTTGGTGTATTTCTTTGGACTTGTAGAATTCTGCATGTAGGGCTTCAATTGGATGTTTGTCCCACATTTTAAAGTCCAGTTTATTGAGTGGCCCCCAAACCTCACTTCTGTAAGGAACTATTGGTAGGATTATGCTGTCAAATATTTTGGTCCATATTCTAATTGGGATGTTGATTTGGAATAATTTCATTTTAATTGCATACAATGCTCTGCGGGCTTTTTCTTTGAGCGCATTCACAGCCTTATTAAAGTGTCCTGATGCAGATAAGGTTATATTTGTGTTTCTGACAACTGTTTTTTTTCTGGAAAATCATGATTTTTCTTTTTTTTTATGTACAGCCAGGGCCGAATTGTGGAGGTGGCAATATTGTTCTAGAATGTTAAGGTTCTGTTGAAGTCCTTCTTTGGTTGGTGATAGAAGAACCAAATCATCAGCATGTAGCAGATATTTTACCTCTGTGTCAAATAGTGTGAGTCCTGGGGCTGCAGAATAATCCAACATGTCTGCTAATTCATTTATTTAAATGTTGAAAAGGTTTGGACTCAAACTGCAGCCTTGTCTCACACCTCAATGTTGCGAAAATAATTCTGTTCTTTGGTTTTTGATTTTTATTGCACACTTTCTGTGTACATACATTTCATTAAGTCATACACCTTACCACCAAGCCCACTTTGGAGACTTTTGAAGAATAGCCCTTCGTGCCAAATAGAATCGAATGCTTATTTAAAGTCAATAAAGCAAGCAAAGATTTTGCCCTCTTTTTTTGGGGGACGTGTTTATTAATTAGTGTGTGTAAGGTGTATATATGGTTATTAATTAGTGTGTGTAAGGTGTATATATGGTTATTAATTACTGTGTGTAAGGTGTATATATGGTTATTAATTAGTGTGTGTAAGGTGTATATATGGTTATTAATTAGTGTGTGTAAGGTGTATATATGGTTATTAATTAGTGTGTGTAAGGTGTATATATGGTTATTAATTAGTGTGTGTAAGGTGTATATATGGTTATTAATTAGTGTGTGTAAGGTGTATATATGGTTATTAATTAGTGTGTAAGGTGTATATATGGTTATTAATTAGTGTGTGTAAGGTGTATATATGGTTATTAATTAGTGTGTGTAAGGTGTATATATGGTTATTAATTAGTGTGTGTAAGGTGTATATATATGGTTATTAATTAGTGTGTGTAAGGTGTATATATGGTTATTAATTAGTGTGTGTAAGGTGTATATATGGTTATTAGTGTGTGTAAGGTGTATATATGGTTATTAATTAGTGTGTGTAAGGTGTATATATGGTTATTAATTAGTGTGTGTAAGGTGTATATATGGTTATTAATTAGTGTGTGTAAGGTGTATATATGGTTATTAATTAGTGTGTGTAAGGTGTATATATGGTTATTAATTAGTGTGTGTAAGGTGTATATATGGTTATTAATTAGTGTGTGTAAGGTGTATATATGGTTATTAGTGTGTGTAAGGTGTATATATGGTTATTAATTAGTGTGTGTAAGGTGTATATATGGTTATTAATTAGTGTGTGTAAGGTGTATATATGGTTATTAATCTGTCTCTGTCTCTGTCTCTCTCTCTCCTCTCTCTCCAGGTGTGAGTCTGTTGGTTCCATCAGGTACTATTCCTCAGGGGAAGTTCTATGAAATGTACCTCATCATCAACAAGTGGGAGAAAACTACGTAAGTCTACACAAACACAAGTTTAGTGCACTAGGGAATAGTAGTGTACTAGGGAATAGTAGTGCACTAGGGAATAAGGTGCCATTTGGGACGTAGGCATTTTAAAGTTGACTTTCAGTTCATTTAGACTGTAAAGTACTGTTGATCAGCCTGGAGTGAAATTACTTTCTGCATTCAGAAAATGTTTTAGGGTTAAAGTGTTGAAATCCAATCTAGTTGCTGAAGGATGTTGAATTGTTATGGTAAACACTAATTGAAAAAGAAACTCCAGCACACTGGTATACTCTCTGTGTGGCTTCTGGGTTACCATCGAGCAGTGAGACAGTGTTATTATTATGTGTAATTGGTTGAATAATGGCGCCAGAGGAAATGGCTGCCGTTTTACGGGATCCTAACCAACTGTGCTATTTGTTGTGTTTTTTCACATTGTTTGTAACTTATCTTGTACATAATGTTGCTGCGAAAAGCTTCTGAACATCAGAACAGCGACTACTCACCCCGAACTGGACAAAGATTTTTTATTTTACGAATCCGATGTGAAGGATACACTGCTTCTCCGAGACCAGGCCCAAATCCCTGTCATTCACGTGATGAAAGACGGAAGTACAGGGGGCGGAGATCGGGGTGCCTTGTGAGAATTCATCGGCGAGTGGGTAACCCGCCTCTACCATCCGTTCTATTGGGCAACGTGCAATCACTGGAGAATAAACTGGATGATCTCCGTTTGAGACTATGCTACTAACGGGACAAAACTGTAATATCTTATGTTTCACCGAGTCGTAGCTGAACAAAGACACGGATAATACACAGTTGGCTGGGTTTTCCGTGCATTGGCAGGACAGAACATCTAGGTCTGGTAAGACGAGGAGTAGGAGGGTGTGTCTATTTGTCAATAACAGCTGATAAGCGATGTCTAATATTAAGGAAGTCTCTAGGTATTGCTCCTCTGAGCTGTAGACCACACTATCTACCAAGAGAGTTTTCATCTATATTTTTTGCAGCCGTCTATTTATCACCACAAACTGATGCTGGCACTCAACAAGCTGTAAAGGCCATAAGCAAACAAGAAAATGCTCATCCAGAAGCGGCACTCCGAGTGGCCGGGGACTTTAATGCAGGGAAACTTAAATTCCGGCTTACAAGCAAAAACTAAAGCAGGAAGCACCAGTGACTCGCTTAATACAGTGCTTAATACAGAAGTGGTCAGATGATGCAATAAATCCAGTTCCGGGATTTATCCAAAGGCATTGAAGTCACTGGCTTCATCAATAAGTGCATCAATGACTTCATCCCCTCAGTGACCGTACGTACATATCCCAACCAGAAGCCATGGACTACTGGGAACATCCGCACCAAGCTAAAGGCTAGAGCTGCCGCTTTCAAATCCCGCTATGCACGCAGACGAACCATCAAACAAGCAAATCACCAATACAGGACTAAGATTTTATCCTACTACACCACCTCTGATGCTCGTCAGATGTGGCAGGGCTTGCAAACTATTATGGACTACAAAAGGAAACCCAGTCATGAGCTGCTCAGTGACGCGAGCCTACCAGATGAGCTAAATGCCTTTTATGCTCGCTTTGAGGCAAGCAACACTGAAGCAAGCATGAGAGCATCAGCTGTTCCGGACGACTGTGATCAAGCTCTCCGTAGCCGATGTGAGCAAGACCTTTTAAACAGGTCAACACAAGGCCGTGGGCCAGACGGATTACTAGGATGTGTACACAGAGCATGTGAGGACCAACTGGCGTGTCTTCACTGATATTTTCAACATGTCCCTGACCGAGTCTGTAATACCTACATGTTTCAAGCAGACCACCATAGTCCTTGTGCCCAAGGTAGCGAAGGTAAGCTGCCTAAATAACTCCCGCTACGTAGCACTCACGTCTGTAGCCATGAAGTGCTTTGAAAGGCTGGTCATGGCTCACATCAACAGCATCATCCCGGAAACCCTAGACCCACCCAAATTTGCATACCGCCCCAAGAGATCTACAGATGACGCAATCTCAATCGCACTCCACACTGCCCTTCCCCACCTGGACAAAAGGAACACCTATATGTGAGAATGCTGTTCATTAACTACAGCTCAGCGTTCAACACCATAGTGCCCACAAAGCTCATCACTAAGCTAAGGACCCTGGGACTAAACACCTCCCTCTGCAACTGGATCCTGGACTTCCTGATGGGCTGCCCCCAGGTGGTAAGGGTAGGCAACAACACATCTGCCACACTGATCCTCAACACTGGGGCCCCTCAGGGGTGCCTGCTCAGTCCCCTCCTGTACTCCCTGTTCACCCACGACTGCGTGGCCAAGCACGACTCCAACACCATCATTAAGTTTGCTGACGACACAACAGTGGTAAGCCTGACAACGTGAAGAGGTCAGAGACCTGGTAGTGTGGTACCAGGACAACAACCTCTCCCTCAACATGAGCAAGACAAAGGAGCTGATCATGGACTACAGGAAAAGGCGGGCTGTACAGGCGCCCATTAACATCGACGGGGCTGCAGTGGAGCGGGTATAAAATGTCAAGTTCCTTGGTGTCCACGTCGCCAACAAACTATCATGGTCCAAACACACCAAGACAGCTGTGAAGAGGGCTCAACAACACCTGTTCCCCCTCAGGAGACTGAAAGGATTTGGCATGGGTCCTCAAATCCTCAAACTTCTACAGCTGGCTTGGCATCCGAGGGTAGTGCGTACGGCCCAGTACATCACTGGGGCCAAGCTTCCTGCCATCCAGGACCTATATACTAGGTGGTGTCAGAGGAAGGCACAAAAAATTGTTAAAGACTCCAGTCACCAAAGTCATAGACTGTTCTCTTTGCTACTGAGCACCAAGTCTAGGTCCAAAAGGCTCCTTAACAGCTTCTACCCCCAAGCCATAAGACTGCTGAACAATTAATCAAATGGCCACCTGGACTTTTTACATCACCCCCCTTTGTTTTTACACTGCTGCCACTCGCTGTCTATGATCTATCCATAGTCACTTTACCTCTACTTACATGTACTAATGACCTCGACTAACCTGTACCCCCTCACATTGTCTCTGTACCCCCTCACATTGTCTCTGTACCCCCTCACATTGTCTCTGTACCCCCTCACATTGTCTCTGTACCCCCTCACATTGTCTCTGTATCCCCTCACATTGTCTCTGTACCCCCTCACATTGTCTCTGTAGCCCCTCACATTGTCTCTGTACCCCCTCACATTGTCTCTGTATCCCCTCACATTGTCTCTGTACCCCCTCACATTGTCTCTGTAGCCCCTCACATTGTCTCTGTACCCCCTCACATTGTCTCTGTACCCCCTCACATTGTCTCTGTACCCCCTCACATTGTCTCTGTATCCCCTCACATTGTCTCTGTACCCCCTCACATTGTCTCTGTAGCCCCTCACATTGTCTCTGTACCCCCTCACATTGTCTCTGTACCCCCTCACATTGTCTCTGTAGCCCCTCACATTGTCTCTGTACCCCCTCACATTGTCTCTGTACCCCCTCACATTGTCTCTGTACCCCCTGAATTTAGCCTCGTTATTGTTATTTTATTGTTACTTTTTTTTTTTATTGTTACTCTTTCTTGAACTGCATTGTTGGTTAAGGACTTGTTAGTAAGCATTTCACGGTAAGGTCTACACCTGTTGTATTGTTGGTTAAGGACTTGTTAGTAAGCATTTCACGGTAAGGTCTACACCTGTTGTATTGTTGGTTAAGGGCTTGTTAGTAAGCATTTCACGGTAAGGTCTACACCTGTTGAATTGTTGGTTAAGGGCTTGTTAGTAAGCATTTCACGGTAAGGTCTCCACCTGTTGTATTGTTGGTTAAGGGCTTGTTAGTAAGCATTTCACGGTAAGGTCTACACCTGTTGTATTGTTGGTTAAGGACTTGTTAGTAAGCATTTCACGGTAAGGTCTACACCTGTTGTATTGTTGGTTAAGGACTTGTTAGTAAGCATTTCACGGTAAGGTCTACACCTGTTGTATTGTTGGTTAAGGGCTTGTTAGTAAGCATTTCACGGTAAGGTCTACACCTGTTGAATTGTTGGTTAAGGGCTTGTTAGTAAGCATTTCACGGTAAGGTCTCCACCTGTTGTATTGTTGGTTAAGGGCTTGTTAGTAAGCATTTCACGGTAAGGTCTACACCTGTTGTATTGTTGGTTAAGGACTTGTTAGTAAGCATTTCACGGTAAGGTCTACACCTGTTGAATTGTTGGTTAAGGGCTTGTTAGTAAGCATTTCACGGTAAGGTCTACACCTGTTGAATTGTTGGTTAAGGGCTTGTTAGTAAGCATTTCACGGTAAGGTCTACACCTGTTGTATTGTTGGTTAAGGACTTGTTAGTAAGCATTTCACGGTAAGGTCTACACCTGTTGAATTGTTGGTTAAGGGCTTGTTAGTAAGCATTTCACGGTAAGGTCTCCACCTGTTGAATTGTTGGTTAAGGGCTTGTTAGTAAGCATTTCACGGTAAGGTCTACACCTGTTGAATTGTTGGTTAAGGGCTTGTTAGTAAGCATTTCACGGTAAGGTCTCCACCTGTTGTATTGTTGGTTAAGGGCTTGTTAGTAAGCATTTCACGGTAAGGTCTACACCTGTTGTATTGTTGGTTAAGGGCTTGTTAGTAAGCATTTCACTGTAAGGTCTACACCTGTTGTATTGTTGGTTAAGGGCTTGTTAGTAAGCATTTCACGGTAAGGTCTACACCTGTTGTATTGTTGGTTAAGGACTTGTTAGTAAGCATTTCACGGTAAGGTCTACACCTGTTGTTGGTTAAGGGCTTGTTAGTAAGCATTTCACGGTAAGGTCTCCACCTGTTGTATTGTTGGTTAAGGACTTGTTAGTAAGCATTTCACTGTAAGGTCTACACCTGTTGTATTCGGCCCATGAGATAAATAAAATTTGATTTGTTTTGAAAATTAAAGTTTGATTATTAACATATTATTACTATGTATTATTCTAGGTTACCATCGAGCAGTGAGACAGTGTTATTACTATGTGTTATTAACATGTTATTACTATATATTATTCTAGGTTCCCGTCGGAGGGCAGTCAGACAGTGCTGAGCCCGGTGGTGAGCTGTGGTCCATCAGGCATGCTGCTGAGTCGCCCTGTGGTTCTCACTCTGCCACACTGTGCCCAGCTAGATACCCCAACACCAGACTGGACCCTCACCCTCAAGACACAGACACACCAAGGGGCATGGGAGGTGACACCTGGGACCTATTGATACACATCAGGAGAGGAGAGAGGGGGAGGGAGGAGAGAGGGGGAGGGAGGAGGAGAGAGAGAGAGAGAGAGATGAGAGAGAGACATACATACATACATACATACATACATACATACATACATACATACATACATACATACATACATACATACATACATACATACATACATACATACATACATACATACATACATACATACATACATGTAAGTAGACTAGATGTGAATTGGACCGTTTTCCTGTCCTGCTAAGCATTCAAAATGTAACCAGTACTTTTGGATGTCAGGGGAAAATGTATGGAGTAAAAAGTATATTATTTTCTTTAGGAATGTAGTGAAGTAAAAGTTGTCAAAAATAGTAAAGTACAGTACAGCTACCAAAATAAAGTACTTAAGTAGTGCTTGAAAGTATTTTTAGTTACGTACTTTACACCAGTGTAGAATGCAACATGTGAATAGTAGACTAGATCTGATAGAGATTAAAGAACATGTGGAGGTCAGAGAATCAGAAGAATGGTATTATGGAAGAATAGAGAGATTTACGATGAAAAGTTGTGATATTATCTAGACAGGTCGCCTGTCTGTCTGTCTGTCTGTCTGTCTGTCTGTCTGTCTGTCTGTCTGTCTGTCGCTCTCTCTCTCTCTCTCTCTCTCTCTCTCTCTCTCTCTCTCTCTCTCTTTTCTCTCTCTCTCTCTCTCTCTCTCTCTCTCGATGGATGCATCTGTGTGTCCTATGCCGTCCTATAAGTTTACTCAATTGAATTCCTGCCCATAGTAGGATCTGACATTATAGATGATGTAGATATTGTGTTCCTCTCCACGAGTCCAGTCAGTATTTAACCCCCTCTACCCTGCACTAGGAGGTGCTGACGGTGGGGGAGGAGAGTCTTTTGTCCGCCTTCTACCTCCAGCTACAGGAGTCTAACTGCCACGTGGTGATGGAGCAGTTGGGGACCTACGGTCTAGTGGGCCAGTCCTGCCCTCCCCAGCCCGCCTGTAAGAGACTACAGCTGGCCCTGTTCGCCCCCAGAGCCCCCTGTCTCTCCCTGGACTACATCCTGACGATTTACTGCACACAGGACACACCACACGCACTGAAGGTATGGAGGGAGGGAGGGAGGGAGGGAGGTAGGGAGGGAGGGAGGGAGGGAGGGAGGGAGGGAGAGAAGGAATGGCTGGCTGGCTGGCAGGCTGTTTTTATGTCTGGCAGGTTCTCTGACTGGCTGGCTCCGGCTGGTTCGCTGGCTGGCTGGCAGGGAGTACCAGATCAATGTGGAGCTATATACAGGGAGTACCAGTACCAGATCACTGTGGAGCTATATACAGGGAGTACCAGTACCAGATCCATGTGGAGCTATATACAGGGAGTACCAGTACCAGATCACTGTGGAGCTATATACAGGGAGTACCAGTACCAGATCACTGTGGAGCTATATACAGGGAGTACCAGTACCAGATCACTGTGGAGCTATATACAGGGAGTACCAGTACCAGATCACTGTGGAGCTATATACAGGGAGTACCAGTACCAGATCCATGTGGAGCTATATACAGGGAGTACCAGTACCAGATCACTGTGGAGCTATATACAGGGAGTACCAGTACCAGATCACTGTGGAGCTATATACAGGGAGTACCAGTACCAGATCACTGTGGAGCTATATACAGGGAGTACCAGTACCAGATCACTGTGGAGCTATATACAGGGAGTACCAGTACCAGATCACTGTGGAGCTATATACAGGGAGTACCAGTACCAGATCACTGTGGAGCTATATACAGGGAGTACCAGTACCAGATCCATGTGCAGAGGTTTGAGGTATTTGAGGTAGACATGTATGTGAAGGCAGTGTAAAGTGACTAGTCATCAGGATAGATAAAAATAATAAAAAAAAAGGTAGGTTTTATTTCACCTTTATTTAACCAGATAGGTTTTATTTCACCTTTATTTAACCAGGTAGGTTTTATTTCACCTTTATTTAACCAGGTAGGCCAGTTGAGAACTAGTTCTCATTTACAACTGCGACCTGGTCAAGACAAAGCAACAACACAGAGTTACACATGGAAATAAACAAACGTACAGTCAATAACACAATAGAAAATCTATATACAGAGTGCAAATGTAGTGCAAAATGTAGTAAGGTTAGGAAGACAATAAATAGACCATAGTGGTGAAATAATTACAATTTAGAATTAACACTGGAGTGACAGATGTGCAGATGATGATGTGCAAATAGAGATACTGGAGTGCAAATTAGCAAAAATAATAAATATGTGGATGAGGTAGTAGTGTGGGCTATTTACAGAAGGGCTATATACAGGTGCAGTGATCGATAAGCAGCTCTGACAGCTGATGCTTAAAGTTAGTGAGGGAGATGGTAGTCTCCAGCTTCAAGGATTTTTGCAATTCGTTCCAGTCATTGGCAGCAGAGAACTGGAAGGAATGGCGGCCAAAGGAGGTGTTGGCTTTGGGGGTGACCAGTGAAATATACCTGCTGGAGCGCATGCTACGGGTGGGTGTTGCTATGGTGACCAGCGAGCTGAGATAAGGCTGGGATTTACCTAGTAAAGACTTATAGATGACCTGGAGCCAGTGGGTTTGGCGACGAATATGTAGTGAGGGTCAGCCAACGAGAGAATACAGGTCGCACTGGTGGATAGTATATGGGGCTTTGGTAACAAAACGGATGGCACTTTGATAGACTACATCCAATTTGCTGAGTAGAGAGTTGGAGGCTATTTTGTAAATGACATCGCCGAAGTCAGTTTTACAAGGGCATGTTTGGCAGCATGAGTGAAGGAGGCTTTGTTGCGAAATAGGAAGCCGATTCTAGATTTCATTTTGGATTGGAGATGGTTAATGTGAGTCTGGAAGGAGAGTTTATCGTCTAACCAGACACCTAGGTATTTGTAGGTCACGTCACTGGTACTTCCTGTTTGACATTTTTTTTGTAAATAGGAAGCAGGAAGATAGTCATGTCCTGATTTGCCGAAGGGAGGACGAGGGAGGGCCTTGAATGCATTTCCTTAGGTAGAAGAGAGGTAGGACGGTTTTAAGTCTCCGCCCACCAGAAACGCTGCCTCTGGGGATGCGGTGTCTTGTTTGTTGAGTGCCAGAGTGGTGTTGGCCTGTGGAGGAATGTAGACAGCTGTGATCTGCGGTGTCTTGTTTGTTGAGTGCCAGAGTGGTGTTGGCCTGTGGAGGAATGTAGACAGCTGTGATCTGCGGTGTCTTGTTTGTTGAGTGCCAGAGTGGTGTTGGCCTGTGGAGGAATGTAGACAGCTGTGATCTGCGGTGTCTTGTTTGTTGAGTGCCAGAGTGGTGTTGGCCTGTGGAGGAATGTAGACAGCTGTGATCTGCGGTGTCTTGTTTGTTGAGTGCCAGAGTGGTGTTGGCCTGTGGAGGAATGTAGACAGCTGTGATCATTACGGATGAGAACTCTCTTGGTAGATAAAAAGGTCTACAGCTTATCATTAAGTATTCTATATCAGGTGAACAAAAGCTTGAGATTTCCTTCACACTCGAAGCAGTACACTAGTTGTTATGAAGAGGCTGGTTGGCTTACTAGACCTATCTATCTGTATATCTCTCCTGCCTCACCCCCCTTCTCTCTCTCTCTCTCTCTCTCTCTTCGTCTCTCTCTGTAGGAGGTGTTAGAATTGGAGAGGAGTCTAGGAGGGGTGTTGCTGGAGGACCCTAAACCCCTGTTGTTTAAAGATAGCTACCACAACCTGCGTCTGTCCATCCATGACATCCCTCACTTACACTGGAGGAGCAAACTACTGGCCAAGTACCAGGTCCGACACACACACACACACTCTCTCACACACACACACACACACACACTCATCTAATCGAATCTAATCTAATACAATTTCTTCCCCAGGAGATTCCGTTCTACCATATCTGGAGTGGTAGTCAGAGACCCCTCCACTGTACCTTCAGCTTAGAGAGAGGCAGCCTGGCCGTGTCTCAGCTCACCTGTAAGATCTGTGTCAGACAGGTGGAAGGAGAGGGACAGATCTTCCAGCTACACAGAGACATACAGGAGGTAATGGGGGAAGGGCTTCACTGTACCAAAGGGGGAAGGGTTTAACCGTTACACAAAGACATAAAGGAGGTACTTGTTGCATTCAGACTGCACCATTATAAAGTGGGAGAATACCAACCTTAGCCTTGGTGACTTTTTAGAACTAGTCAATCACCGAGGTTCACTGTCACTTCATTTGAATATTCTACTCCAGAAAAGTGACTGTTGGTTTCAGTTAGTCTAGGGTTAACAGAAGCTTGTGTGAAGAGAAGCTAAGCTAGCCTTGGGTTACTATTAACCCAGGGTTAAGGATAACCCTGGGCTTCATACATGTCAAATCCCTGAGTCAGCTTTGTCCTGGATCCTAACTGCTATCTCTCTCCATCCACCCATCCTCTCTCTACTTCCAGACCCCCCCGCCCTGCTCCCCCCTCCCCTCCGGGGGTACCTGGCTGCCCTCCTCCCAGGTGGGGCCCTATGCCTTCCGTCTGCCCACCTCCATACGACAGAAGATCTGTGCCAGTCTGGATGCCCCCAGCGCCCGCGGCTGTGACTGGAGACTACTGGCTCACAGCCTGGACTTTGACAGGTGAGAGACAGTGTGTGTGTTAATAATGACATGTGTATCTGCATGTTAAGTAGGTTATAGTTGTTATAATGACATGTGTATTTACATGTTAAGTAGGTTATAGTTGTTATAATGACATGTGTATCTGCATGTTAAGTAGGTTATAGTTGTTATAATGACATGTGTATCTGCATGTTAAGTAGGTTATAGTTGTTATAATGACATGTGTATCTGCATGTTAAGTAGGTTATAGTTGTTATAATGACATGTGTATTTACATGTTAAGTAGGTTATAGTTGTTATAATGACATGTGTATCTGCATGTTAAGTAGGTTATAGTTGTTATAATGACATGTGTATCTGCATGTTAAGTAGGTTATAGTTGTTATAATGACATGTGTATCTGCATGTTAAGTAGGTTATAGTTGTTATAATGACATGTGTATCTGCATGTTAAGTAGGTTATAGTTGTTATAATGACATGTGTATCTGCATGTTAAGTAGGTTATAGATGTTATAATGACATGTGTATCTGCATGTTAAGTAGGTTATAGTTGTTATAATGACATGTGTATCTGCATGTTAAGTAGGTTATAGTTCTTATAATGACATGTGTATCTGCATGTTAAGTAGGTTATAGTTGTTATAATGACATGTGTATCTGCATGTTAAGTAGGTTATAGATGTTATAATGACATGTGTATCTGCATGTTAAGTAGGTTATAGTTGTTATAATGACATGTGTATTTACATGTTAAGTAGGTTATAGTGGTTATAATGACATGTGTATCTGCATGTTAAGTAGGTTATAGTTGTTATAATGACATGTGTATTTACATGTTAAGTAGGTTATAGTTGTTATAATGACATGTGTATCTGCATGTTAAGTAGGTTATAGATGTTATAATGACATGTGTATCTGCATGTTAAGTAGGTTATAGTTGTTATAATGACATGTGTATTTACATGTTAAGTAGGTTATAGTGGTTATAATGACATGTGTATTTACATGTTAAGTAGGTTATAGTTGTTATAATGACATGTGTATCTGCATGTTAAGTAGGTTATAGTTGTTATAATGACATGTGTATTTACATGTTAAGTAGGTTATAGTGGTTATAATGACATGTGTATTTACATGTTAAGTAGGTTATAGTTGTTATAATGACATGTGTATCTGCATGTTAAGTAGGTTATAGTGGTTATAATGACATGTGTATCTGCATGTTAAGTAGGTTATAGTTGTTATAATGACATGTGTATTTACATGTTAAGTAGGTTATAGTGGTTATAATGACATGTGTATTTACATGTTAAGTAGGTTATAGTTGTTATAATGACATGTGTATCTGCATGTTAAGTAGGTTATAGTTGTTATAATGACATGTGTATCTGCATGTTAAGTAGGTTATAGTGGTTATAATGACATGTGTATTTACATGTTAAGTAGGTTATAGTTGTTATAATGACATGTGTATCTGCATGTTAAGTAGGTTATAGTTGTTATAATGACATGTGTATCTGCATGTTAAGTAGGTTATAGTGGTTATAATGACATGTGTATCTGCATGTTAAGTAGGTTATAGTTGTTATAATGACATGTGTACATCTCTCCCCCATCCATCCCTCTCTGTCTCTCTCTTTCCTTCCACCTCTCTCCACCCTCCACTCCCTCACTCTCTACCTCCACCTCTCTCTCTTCCTCCTCCCTCCCTCCCTCCCTCTCCACCTCCCTCTCCACCTCCATTCTCTCCTCCCTCCCTCTCCACCTCTCTCTCTTCCTCCTCCCTCCCTCCCTCCCTCCCTCCCTCCCCTCCATCTCCTCCTCTGTCCACCCACCCACCCACCCCTCCCTCCCTCTCCACCCCTCCCTCCCTCCCTCCCTCCCTCCCTCCCTCCCTCCCTCTCCACCTCTCTCTCCTCCACCTCCCTCCATCCCTCAGGTATCTAAACTACTTTGCAACAAAGCCCAGCCCCACAGCTGTTCTGTTGGACCTATGGGAGGCCTGTCACCAAGGTGACGCGGACCTGGTGTCCCTGGCGACAGCTCTCGAGGAGATGGGCAAAAGTGAGGTGCTGGTTGTCATGACGACATATTGGGACTGCTGATTAGTCAGGGGAAAAAAAGGATTGCGAGAAAATAAAGTGGGGAAGAATCTTGCCCACGTAAAATATATACCAATACCTGCCTATGGATACATACCCAGTACACCCCGTCTGGATCTCACCTCTGTCCCCCTTCATCAGCCTCTCTATGCCTAGCACACTCACCCCAGCCTGGGCTAGCTCTGCTACCCGCTGCCCAGGATCACCTTGAGGCCTACCTCCCTCCCTCTCCTGAAGGTGTAAAGTATGTGGTGTGAACTGTGTTTTAACAGATCAGAAACAAGCTGTTTATTTGTACATCAACACAGACTGCTTGAAGACCTTCAGAAATAGAATGCCAAGCACTCATGCAATTACAGTCCCAGTTGTGTTAAACTATGTGGGTCTTGGGATGGATGTGGTGGACGGATGACTATCTGGTCCCCAGGTCTCTGTCTAGACGGTGGTGGACGGATGACTATCTGGTCCCCAGGTCTCTGTCTAGACGGTGGTGGACGGATAACTATCTGGTCCCCAGGTCTCTGTCTAGACGGTGGTGGACGGATGACTATCTGGTCCCCAGGTCTCTGTCTAGACGGTGGTGGACGGATGACTATCTGGTCCCCAGGTCTCTGTCTAGACGGTGGTGGACGGATAACTATCTGGTCCCCAGGTCTCTGTCTAGACGGTGGTGGACGGATGACTATCTGGTCCCCAGGTCTCTGTCTAGACGGTGGTGGACGGATGACTATCTGGTCCCCAGGTCTCTGTCTAGACGGTGGTGGACGGATGACTATCTGGTCCCCAGGTCTCTGTCTAGACGGTGGTGGACGGATGACTATCTGGTCCCCAGGTCTCTGTCTAGACGGTGGTGGACGGATGACTATCTGGTCCCCAGGTCTCTGTCTAGACGGTGGTGGACGGATGACTATCTGGTCCCCAGGTCTCTGTCTAGACGGTGGTGGACGGATGACTATCTGGTCCCCAGGTCTCTGTCTATATGAAATAAACATATTAGAAGCCTCATTATAAGATATTCTAAAGTCTTGTACATGCTAATGTGTTGGTGGGTTATCAGTCTAGATTGATTGATTCTTGATACAAACAAACGCCTCAAAGCCTTGGCATATCATAGGGTGTGTCCCAAATGGCACCCTCTTCCCTATGGGCCCTGGTCAAACGTAGTGCCCTATAGGGTGCCATTTGGGATGCAAACATTCACATGGGTTGTCTCTCCTCCTTCTCTCCTCCTTCTCTCTCCTCTCTCCTCTCTTTCATCTCATTCATCCCTCTATCTTTCTGGTGCTCTCTCTCTCTCTCTCTACTATGGGACACAGTGGAGAGGTACGATACAGTGATATTGGTTATTGTGTTCTCTTTGGGTTGATTCAAATAAAAGGCCACAGTGGAGAGGTACAATACACTAGGGGCACAAAGTGGGAAAGATCAATTGTGGATAGCAAAACAAATGTTTGCTTATATGAATTGTAATTTTCAATACTGTGGCTGTACTCTTCTCAAAGTGTTACAAACTTGTTTTCTGCTTCGCTGTGATTGAGCAGAATGGAGGGACTAGTATTGAAGGGAGAATGATTTTGTATATTTGCAGGTTAATGTATCCTTGTATTAAACTACTGGCAGCAATGGACCATTAACTCTACCTCAAGCTTTTTATGCTGTTTCCCTTGACCTGTTTCTGCCTTCCCATCTCTACTTGTCTGTTTGTTTATCTATTTTGGTCACTCTCTTTCTGTCTCTCTCTGTCTTTCTCTGTCTTTCTCTCTGTCTTTCTCTCTCTGTCTCTCTCTTTCTGTCTTTCTCTCTGTCTTTCTCTCTCTCTCTCTCTCTCTGTCTCTTTCTCTCTGTCTTTCGGTCTTTCTCTCTGTCTCTTTCTCTTTCACCAGAGTCTTGGTGCCTCTGCTAATGTTATGTAACTACCAGGTAAAGAAGGGAGAAAAAATCCTCCACTCTTATCCTCTATATCAGGACTCCAACCCTGTTCCTGGAGAGATACCGTCCTGTAGGTTTTAACTCCAACCCTGTTCCTGGAGAGATACCGTCCTGTAGGTTTTAACTCCAACCCTGTTCCTGGAGAGATACCGTCCTGTAGGTTTTAACTCCAACCCTGTTCCTGGAGAGATACAGTCCTGTAGGTTTTAACTCCAACCCTGTTCCTGGAGAGATACCATCCTGTAGGTTTTAACTCCAACCCTGTTCCTGGAGAGATACAGTCCTGTAGGTTTTAACTCCAACCCTGTTCCTGGAGAGATACCATCCTGTAGGTTTTAACTCCAACCCTGTTCCTGGAGAGATACAGTCCTGTAGGTTTTAACTCCAACCCTGTTCCTGGAGAGATACAGTCCTGTAGGTTTTAACTCCAACCCTGTTCCTGGAGAGATACCATCCTGTAGGTTTTAACTCCAACCCTGTTCCTGGAGAGATACCGTCCTGTAGGTTTTAACTCCAACCCTGTTCCTGGAGAGATACCGTCCTGTAGGTTTTAACTCCAACCCTGTTCCTGGAGAGATACCGTCCTGTAGGTTTTAACTCCAACCCTGTTCCTGGAGAGATACCATCCTGTAGGTTTTACTCCAACTCTGTTCCTGGAGAGATACCATCCTGTAGGTTTTAACTCCAACCCTGTTCCTGGAGAGATACCATCCTGTAGGTTTTAACTCCAACCCTGTTCCTGGAGAGATACCGTCCTGTAGGTTTTAACTCCAACCCTGTTCCTGGAGAGATACCATCCTGTAGGTTTTAACTCCAACCCTGTTCCTGGAGAGATACCGTCCTGTAGGTTTTAACTCCAACCCTGTTCCTGGAGAGATACCGTCCTGTAGGTTTTAACTCCAACCCTGTTCCTGGAGAGATACCGTCCTGTAGGTTTTAACTACGTCTATGTAGTAATTTTGGAATGTTGAACATTTCAAATTCATGGAACATTCTTCAGTCAACTGCCAGTTGATGCAAGACAAAAATCAACTGTGTTAAATCTGGAGGATTTACAGTTTTTTCAACTTGAGGTAAGCAAGCAAAGCATTTTAACCTCTACGGGATTGGTGTCCTGGACGGTTGCTGCTCAATATGCGATACGTGACTAAAATGGTGCCAACTTTCCGGGACATAGACGTGTCTTATATGGGCAGAAAGCTTACATTCTTGTTAATCTAACTGCAGTCCAATTTACTGTAGCTAATACAGCTAAACAATACCATGCTATTGTTTGAGGATAGTTCATAACAACAAAACACTTTTATCACAGTAACTGGTTTGGTACATTCACCTCTGAAGGTAAATAATGTACTTACATTCAGCAATCTTGCTCTGATTTGTCATCCTGTGTCCCAGAGATAAAATGTAGTGTTGTTTGAAAAATACATGTTTATATTCAAATGTAGGAACTGGGTTCTACAGTTTGACCTCTGGCTCCACCCCCACCCCGCCCAGCCATCTAGATGTGTGAAGGTTAGTGTCTTTTCTGTAGGGAAGCTAATGATCCATCATGTATCACATTCCTGGGAGTGTGCAAACTTACATTTTGTATTACCATAGCATTTTTGTATGTTCTCTATAGTTATGTACTTAAAAAACCAATTTGGCACATTTAATACAAAATACTTGATACAAAATAGTGATGCAATTCTTCACTGGATCAGTCTGAAACTTTGCACACACACTGCTGCCATCTGGTGGACAACATCTAAGTTACATCTAGAATCCTACATCACTGTCTGGCTTTTCTTTTGCATTTCAAAGATGATGCAACAAAAAAGAAAATTGAAAACTCTTTTTTTGTTTGTATTATCTTTTACCAGATCTAATGTGTTATAATCTCCTACATTAATTTCACATTTCCACAAACTTCAAATTGTTTCCTTTCAAATGGTATCAAGAATATACAGTGGGGAGAACAAGTATTTGATACACTGCCGATTTTGCAGGTTTTCCCACTTACAAAGCATGTAGAGGTCTGTAATTTTTATCATAGGTACACTTCAACTGTGAGATCCAGAAAATCCAAAAAGATCCAAAAAAATGTGTTTTAGATTCAGTCTCTCACAGTTGAAGAGTACCTATGATAAAAATTACAGACTTCTACATGCTTTGTAAGTGGGAAAACCTGCAAAATCGGCAGTGTATCAAATACTTGTTCTCCCCACTGTACATATCCTTGCTTCAGGTCCTGAGCTACAGGCAGTTAGATCTGGGTATGTCATTTGAGGCAAAACACTATTTTAAAGTGTCCGATCCTTCAAATGTAATGTATGTTAGCTAAAACAATATTTAGTCAATATGAAGAAATGTGTTCATTATATCAAATGTGATATAATGCAGACTCTGGTTCAATAGCTAGCTAACAACTGTCATGAGCTAGCAAGTATATTTAAAATCACAATGTAGTTAAATCTCTAAATGCATGTTGTTACTTTGTTTCAGTTTCCTATGGAGCTCTATGGTGGACCTGAAAGGTTGCCTGATCGAATCCCTGAGCTGACAAGGTAAAAATCTGTCGTTCTGCCCCTGAACAAGGCAGTTAACCCACTGTTCCAGGCTGTCATTGTAAATAAGAATTTGTTCTTAACTGACTTGCCTAGTAAAATAAAGGTTAAATAATAATAATCATGTAAAATGTCCCAAACTCGATGACCGCTCAGCCATCACCACCGATCATCTTAAGATAAGATGTCTGAAGTTGATCTACTCTTTTTAACAGGTGACTACAATTCTGCTCTTTTCAATGCAGTTTTATTAAAAAGAGAATACATCTAAATATATCACCAACATAACTCATACATTAATGGCTGGTGCATTTATAGATTTTAGTTTTATTGATTAGGGATAGAGAACCTCACGTGTTCCAGAGTAGACTGGCCTTCTCTAAGTTCTGACCTCTAAGTTCTGACCTCTATGCACGGTTATTCTGATGCTTGTATGTGCTTTTTGTTTTCACATATGCTTTGATAAAGTAGTTATTGAATAAAGAACATGGCCTATTTCTCTTTTGTCAGGGTACAAGGGTGTGTCGTGGAAACTTCCGTACTGAGAAAGACTTTGTCCTTTCTTCAAACAATCATCTTTATTTAATTTGGATATAATTATTGCAGTAATGAGGCTGGTCAGTCTTGGCTGTTGGACAGAGTCTAACCAACGATAAGAACACATCTTTATACGAGACACATAATACTTAGTTCCACCCCTCTCTGACAGATTAAAGCATCATCAGCCACTTTGGGTTTATCCTGGGGTCATCTATACGGGGTCGAGTTGATAGACGTACTTGACTAACGCTACACGAGGGGCCTTTTGAGGAGCCAACTCCAATATGTCCCATGATACTGCAGGTGATGGCCAAAGGAAACCTTTCCGATTCTCTCCCTACTGAGCATTGGGACAATAAGCCATACAGCGTACCAGCTAAGCAGAGACCCTTTAGAAATGAAATGTCCTCTTCCTTGCTTCCACCAATCATTGGTTATGCTGTTCACTCTGCCACCTAGTGGTGTCCAGCCATAATCTCTCTATAGAGGCCAGAGGATCAGTTTCTGTTCATTCATCCCCAGTACTGGTAGGGTTAAATATACATGGTATTTTGGTGGCTCAAACTGCATGTTCATACCGAAACAGGGAGGGACTAAATGATATCATACACACATTTAGCTATTTAAGTATCTCTTCCTGTCATTTACCTGTACAGTTAATGTAACCATGCAAATATTTACCTGTAGTTTATGTAACTATGCAAATATTCACTTACCTGTAAATATACCTGTATATTTACCTGTACAGTTAATTTAACCATGGGTTAGGGTTATATTCACTTACCTGTTTATTTAGCCAGTCTGTATATTAAGTAAACTATTATTACCCTCACTCATATCATACGCATTTTTAGCTATTGAAGTATTTCTCTGCCATCGACCGTATAGTATAGTTAACCATCCAACATCCACCAATGTGTAGTGTACATATTCAGCCAACCAATCATACTACGCAATGTCTTTTTATAGCTTTTTTTGCACTCCAGATATCTTGTATTTCTATACTTTTTCATACTGCCGCTCTATGTATCATGTACCGTGTACCTGTCTTTTGTGTACTTTCGTTGTGGCATTTTGCACCTGCCCTGTGTTTTGTTGTAGCTGCTTGACAATGAAATTTCCCCTCAGGGATCAATAAAGTACCTATCTATCCATCTCAAAAGGTCTTTTACCTTTTGGTAGACCATCATTGTAAATAAGAATTTGTTCATAACTGGCTTGCCTAGTTCAGAAGTTCTGGTATTTTATAGATATAGAAATTTCCCCTCTGGGATCAATAAAGTATCTGACAGGATACTAATATGCATTCCTGAGTGAATGACTACGTAAGTTCAGTCCAATAATTACTTACAATATTGCACGTGATATGATATAACAACTGTACATGCGTATGTATATACAGACCTGAATGAATAAATAAGTCCTGAGTGAATGAGTGATTACAGACCAGAGTTACTCACGGATGGATGCATAATTGTTAAACTAGGTCCTGGCACCCCGGTGAGGCATTATATAGTCTAATAGCCGCCGGCAGGAAGGACCTCCTGTAGCGCTCTCTGGCACACAGTGGTGGGATCAGTCTGTGACTGAAGGTGCTCCTCTGCGTCATAACCATGGCGTGCAGAGGGTGGGTGACGTTGTCCATGATGGCGGAACTAAGTATTATGTGTCTCGTATAAAGATGTTTCTTATCGTTGGTTAGACTCTGTCCAACAGCCAAGACTGACCAGCCTCATTACTGCAATAATTATATCCATATTAAATAAAGATGATTGGCCAGTTTGGCCAGGATCCGTCTCTCCGCCACCTCCTCTAGAGTGTCAAGGCTCATCCCCAGGACAGAGCTAGCCTTCCTGATCAGCTTATTTACCCGAGAAAGGTTGTCAAAGTCTGTTTGCACTAATGAAGACCACAAATTAGAAAACCAAGTGGATTTGGGATCATTTTATTTAATTAGTTTAAAATGTTGACAGATGGATCAGTTTCAGGTGAACAGTGATTATTGGTCACAACAAACTCTCAATCTTTACGTTAGAAACATTAATTGCAGCTGTAAAAACAGGGTGTGGTCAGCACATTGATTGGCTGAGTGGGACACTAAACAGAGGCTAGAAGGGGCACACGTGCATGCTGTTAGAAATGTCTACACCCCAAATGGCACCATATTCCCTTTATTGGTGCACTACTTTTGACCAGGGCCCATAGGGACTAATGGAAATAAGGTGCCATTGGGGACAGAGGGTGCATTAACACAGGGCATTGGGGACAGAGGGTGCATTAACACAGGGCATTGGGGACAGAGTCAACATATTTTAGAGTAGACTACTCAATTGGTGCTACAGTGGAATCTCCACCCACCCAGGGAGTGTTAACAAACACACTGGCTATGTCTAAAATGGCAGCCTATTGGTGAAAAATAGTGCACTTTACAGATGATCAGTTTCAGGCTGAACAGGGACACAGGGTGCCCTTTCAGAACCCCAAATCTTTACTATCAAAGAATTCAACAAAAAAAGAGATGAACTTGCATTAGGAGATGTGACTGATGAGGAAGGTACAATAGATACTGTCCAAGCAGGCTCTTCCATTTGCGGTAACTGTAAGGGATTGTGGTCGGTAGGGTAAAGAGTTGGCCTGAGATCGAAGGACCCCCCTTAGATTCAACTGGGTGTCTCCAAGCCCTCTTCCTACCTGTCTGTTATACATAATGAAATGGGCCAGTTTCATGGACAGAGATTAAGCCTAGTCTTAGACGAAGAAACATTCCATAGTGCTTTTCAGTCCAGGACTAGGCTGAACGTGTGAAATATATCTAATGAGAGCGTTACACAAACCAGGTATATTAAAATAATCAGTACAGTACAAGTATCTGTTTGGAGGTTTGTCCCAGTAACTAAACAGGCAGGGGGGTAGATCCCCTCTAGGACCCCAACACTCCTCCTCCCCCACATTAAGTGAAGGCTTCCACTCCATCCCCTCAAATCTGCCTGGTAAATTCAATTAACTTAGACAATTGCAAAACCTTAAAGTTCCATGCGGGTGATATTTATTGATTTAAAACTAAAGCAGCGCTAGTGTTTCTCCTTGATGTCCTAAAGGTTCAGATAGTTTAGGTAGATGTTGTTATTCCCACACGTGACGCTTGCAGTGTGCCACCGCCTGGGAGAGGACAGACAACACCAACAGGTTAGACCAGACGGGCTTCCCCAAACTGATAGTTTATATAGCTTCTCTGTGATATTCAGCAGTCTGGATGAGCCGTGCTTCCTGGCCAACAGGTTCATAGATCAGACATTTTTACTGCATTTATTATTCATTTAAAAATCAGAGATATTAATATTTTTCAAGGCAACACTGGAATGAAACATTGATCACTGATGTTATTACTATGAGAATGACAGTGTGCACAGTCCATGTTAGACTAGCGTGTTCAGTCCATGTTAGACTAGCGTGTTCAGTCCATGTTAGACTAGCGTGTTCAGTCCATGTTAGACTAGCGTGTTCAGTCCATGTTAGACTAGCGTGTTCAGTCCATGTTAGACTAGCGTGTTCAGTCCATGTTAGACTAGCGTGTTCAGTCCATGTTAGACTAGCGTGTTCATTACTTACGTTGCAGCGTTTTGCTGTGTCCATATCCTTACACCAGAAGGCAGGTCCCCAGCTACACTGCTCCATACCCAGAAGCCTTTGCACTGCCTCAGGACACACGCCCACCTTCTGTAACCAGGGACAATCACAGAGCCCACAGTCACACTAATATTCATATAACCTTTATTTAACCAAGCAAGTCAGTTAACGGAATTCCTTTTTACTAACTCACGAGCCTTGACAATAGATTTTACTACACCTTTTTACTATATTAAAATATATTCAATTAAATTCCAGTGCTCACCATGCAGACAAAGTCAGGGTCCAACATTTGCAGCAAGAGCTGAACCAGCATGGGCTCATACTGCTCAATCAGCTGGTCACACTGGAGGAGACAGAGGTTAACACCAATTATATGTATGTATGTATGTATGTATGTATGTATGTTAAACTCTGATTAGCTAACATAACGTGCCATTGGAACACAGGATTGATGGTTGCTGATAATGGACCTCTGTACGCCTATGTAGATATTCCATAAAACACAATTTCTGATAAATTTGATGTTATTTTAATGGACAAAAAAAAAAAAGCTTTAGACACCATGATGACTGATAGACACCATGATGACTGATAGACACCATGATGACTGATAGACACCATGATGACTGATAGACACCATGATGACTGATAGACACCATGATGACTGATAGACACCATGATGACTGATAGACACCATGCCTCCACCACCAGTGTAAAAAATGTTGGATGCTGTAGAAATGCATTTATTAATGTCTACATTCGTGCCAATATGGCCGACCGGTGGCTACAAAGCCTCTCATTGGCCAATACATAGCATCAGTAATCCAGGGTTTATATACATCGTTGGTTAACACACAGTCAAACTGGTGAGAAACAGGAGAGAGTAGGTAACAACCACTGCAAACGTTCAATTAAATATTCATTGCTGAACATCAGTCCTTATAACAATTTAAGACTATCGTGAACAGGAAACACTTTTCTTACCCATTTGCCATTTAAGCTATGCATATCATACAGAAACATAACAGCATGTATGGTCGACCGAGACACACACACACACACATCACTGTGACAAGCAGATACACTGGTCTCCTCTTGGCCTTAAAGACATTCTAAATGATCTCCAATTTTATTTAACCAAGATGAGCCACTGAGTAATCTTTACCACTGCTTCCCAGAGGCCCTAACTCACCTCGCTCCTCACAGCCTCTGGGACAAAGCTGCAGACTTTCCTGACTGCGTCTTCGATCTGTGCCTCTGTGGCGTTCTGTTCCAGGATCCCATCGATGTAACGCACAGTCATCTTACACACGTCACAGAAACCACCCGCCTCGACCTGGGCCTGGTCCAGAACCGCTGAGAGATAGGGGAGAGAGTTAAACCTGCTTCGACCTGGGCCTGGTCCAGAACCGCTGAGAGATAGGGGAGAGAGTTAAACCTGCTTCGACCTGGGCCTGGTCCAGAACCGCTGAGAGATAGGGGAGAGAGTTAAACCTGCTTCGACCTGGGCCTGGTCCAGAACCGCTGAGAGATAGGGGAGAGAGTTAAACCTGGGTCACATTCAGTTGGTATGAACTGGGAAGAACTCCCTCCCTCTACTCACGGATGATAGCCAGTCCCTCCCTCTACTCACGGATGATAGCCAGTCCCTCCCTCCCTCTACTCAGGGATGATAGCCAGTCCCTCCCTCCCTCTACTCACGGATGATAGCCAGTCCCTCCCTCCCTCTACTCACGGATGATAGCCAGTCCCTCCCTCCCTCTACTCAGGGATGATAGCCAGTCCCTCCCTCCCTCTACTCAGGGATGATAGCCAGTCCCTCCCTCCCTCTACTCAGGGATGATAGCCAGTCCCTCCCTCCCTCTACTCAGGGATGATAGCCAGTCCCTCCCTCCCTCTACTCAGGGATGATAGCCAGTCCCTCCCTCCCTCTACTCAGGGATGATAGCCAGTCCCTCCCTCCCTCTACTCAGGGATGATAGCCAGTCCCTCCCTCCCTCTACTCAGGGATGATAGCCAGTCCCTCCCTCCCTCTACTCAGGGATGATAGCCAGTCCCTCCCTCCCTCTACTCAGGGATGATAGCCAGTCCCTCCCTCCCTCTACTCAGGGATGATAGCCAGTCCCTCCCTCCCTCTACTCAGGGATGATAGCCAGTCCCTCCCTCCCTCTACTCAGGGATGATAGCCAGTCCCTCCCTCCCTCTACTCAGGGATGATAGCCAGTCCCTCCCTCCCTCTACTCAGGGATGATAGCCAGTCCCTCCCTCCCTCTACTCAGGGATGATAGCCAGTCCCTCCCTCCCTCTACTCAGGGATGATAGCCAGTCCCTCCCTCCCTCTACTCAGGGATGATAGCCAGTCCCTCCCTCCCTCTACTCAGGGATGATAGCCAGTCCCTCCCTCCCTCTACTCAGGGATGATAGCCAGTCCCTCCCTCCCTCTACTCAGGGATGATAGCCAGTCCCTCCCTCCCTCTACTCAGGGATGATAGCCAGTCCCTCCCTCCCTCTACTCAGGGATGATAGCCAGTCCCTCCCTCCCTCTACTCAGGGATGATAGCCAGTCCCTCCCTCCCTCTACTCAGGGATGATAGCCAGTCCCTCCCTCCCTCTACTCAGGGATGATAGCCAGTCCCTCCCTCCCTCTACTCAGGGATGATAGCCAGTCCCTCCCTCCCTCTACTCAGGGATGATAGCCAGTCCCTCCCTCCCTCTACTCAGGGATGATAGCCAGTCCCTCCCTCCCTCTACTCAGGGATGATAGCCAGTCCCTCCCTCCCTCTACTCAGGGATGATAGCCAGTCCCTCCCTCCCTCTACTCAGGGATGATAGCCAGTCCCTCCCTCCCTCTACTCAGGGATGATAGCCAGTCCCTCCCTCCCTCTACTCAGGGATGATAGCCAGTCCCTCCCTCCCTCTACTCAGGGATGATAGCCAGTCCCTCCCTCCCTCTACTCAGGGATGATAGCCAGTCCCTCCCTCCCTCTACTCAGGGATGATAGCCAGTCCCTCCCTCCCTCTACTCAGGGATGATAGCCAGTCCCTCCCTCCCTCTACTCAGGGATGATAGCCAGTCCCTCCCTCCCTCTACTCAGGGATGATAGCCAGTCCCTCCCTCCCTCTACTCACAGATGATAGCCAGTCCCTCCCTCCCTCTACTCACGGATGATAGCCAGTCCCTCCCTCCCTCTACTCAGGGATGATAGCCAGTCCCTCCCTCCCTCTACTCAGGGATGATAGCCAGTCCCTCCCTCCCTCTACTCACGGATGATAGCCAGTCCCTCCCTCCCTCTACTCAGGGATGATAGCCAGTCCCTCCCTCCCTCTACTCAGGGATGATAGCCAGTCCCTCCCTCCCTCTACTCACGGATGATAGCCAGTCCCTCCCTCCCTCTACTCACGGATGATAGCCAGTCCCTCCCTCCCTCTACTTACGGATGATAGCCAGTCCCTCCCTCCCTCTACTCAGGGATGATAGCCAGTCCCTCCCTCCCTCTACTCAGGGATGATAGCCAGTCCCTCCCTCTACTCATGGATGATAGCCAGTCCCTCCCTCTACTCATGGATGATAGCCAGTCCCTCCCTCTACTCATGGATGATAGCCAGTCCCTCCCTCTACTCATGGATGATAGCCAGTCCCTCCCTCTACTCACGGATGATAGCCAGTCCCTCCCTCCCTCTACTCACGGATGATAGCCAGTCCCTCCCTCCCTCTACTCACGGATGATAGCCAGTCCCTCCCTCCCTCTACTCAGGGATGATAGCCAGTCCCCCCCTCCCTCTAATCAGGGATGATAGCCAGTCCCTCCCTCTACTCATGGATGATAGCCAGTCCCTCCCTCTACTCAGGGATGATAGCCAGTCCCTCCCTCTACTCAGGGATGATAGCCAGTCCCTCCCTCTACTCACGGATGATAGCCAGTCCCTCCCTCTACTCACGGATGAAGGCGCGGCTAGCGTCCTTGCAGAGCCCCAACACAGTGCAGACAGTCTTAGGGTCAGCCTCCTGTACCAGCAGCTCAATGATGGCCTGGCCGTAGGCTTCAATCAGGTCCTCACACTGGGCCGACAGGGAGGAGGGCAGCACAGAGCACACCTTCTCCACAGCATGCACCACATCTTGCTGAGAAGGGGAGGAAGAAGAGAGGGAAGAGAGATGAAGAGCACAGGAGTGAGGCACTACCATTTCATTTGTCTCAGCCAGAAGAGGCCTGGCCACCACTAGCTTCCTGCCTGTCTAGGGACTTTCCTAGACACTGTGCCTCTGCTATGCTTGCTGTTTGGAGTTTTAGGCTGGGTTTCTGTAAAGCACTTTGACAACTAAAATACATTTGATTGAGGAGTCATTTTATCTCCTAGTCATTGACCATCCACTAATTATTCAGTTGAGAGAGAATTCTCATATGACAGCAGCTTGGCTAAACAGTAGCCATCATTCACTCAGGAATGCAGATTAGTATCCTGTCAGTTGTATCTTTTCTCATTGCATTTAGTATATTGAATGTGCAATACATGCATTTATCTGTAATTAACCCCTGTACTATGGACTGTATTTTAAAAGGGAATTATTAGTATTACCCTAAATTATAGATAGATGTAAGTAAGTAAGTATCGCTCAGGTCAGATAAACCCACTTCAATACATGACGGACCCATGACATACTTAGCTGTGTTCCCGGCAGCAGGTGTCGATCAGATTACAATATTTGATTAATTGGTACATTTGCACGGATATTATACATGTTTGTATTATTGTTATTATTACTGACACCACAGGCTGGGAGCAGCACAGAGGCTGTGCCCCTGGAGCCCTTAGGGGTCAAGTGCCTTGGGCAAGGACACAACAGCATTAGGTAGTATACAGGATATTGAAGCTGGTAACCCTCTGACGGTCCATTGCCTGTAGATTTCTCAGGGGTTCGAACCGGCAACCCTCCGGTTACCGGCCAGCCTCTAAAACCAATCCTGGAATGTAAGAGGCCATGCTATACCTTTTCAGGTATAAAACTATAATTTATAGTAAGTCCATTAAAACAGTGTGATGCTCCAATCTACGAAGGTTTGAACATGAAACCCTTTACCACAGTCAGTGTTTTAGAGCAACGTCTTACCTCAGTCTGTTCATCCTCCAGCATGCCCTCCAACTCCTTCATCATGAACTCACATATGGCACATTGGGGGGAGTCACGGGCACGCACCATGTTCTACAGAAAAGACAAGTTAGTTAGTATAGCAATACCCAGTACCCCATGATCAGGGAGATTGTAAATAAATACATTTCCAGACAATCTAGGTTTTGCAAAGCCAAACACCCTTTCAAGAAAATGTTGTCACTGCAGGTACTCTGAAGATTCCAGTGTCTTTACATTGATGGTTAAGTGTCTTTGTCATGACTTTCATAGCTTGTTCAGTTCATACAAGTTTAAAAAGAAACCTGTGAGCGTTCAACATGGCCAGTGCTCTTGCTAGTATCAGGAAGTTACCCTACCTTGGCAGGCTTGACAGCCTCAATCTTAGTGGCAGGAAGTAGTTTGACAGCAGGGATGGCCTTGGCAACGGGCATTGCCTTGGCAGCCATCAGCTTCATCATGGGGACAGAGCTCTTCACGTCAGCAGAGCAGAAGCCAGCGAAGGCACAGATTTCCTTGGGTTGCTGAGGGAGAAGAACGTCAGAATGGACAGTTCGACACATTCATACCACAGAAAATATATTGCATCACATACGGTTAAGATGACGAGCCATGCTATACCTTCTACCGGTCCACTGTTCCATAGTCTCAGCACCATGCTATACCTTCTACCGGTCCACTGTTCCATAGTCTCATATAGCACCATGCTATACCTTCTACAGTGTTATCATGAAATACATTTAAAACCCATGCAATAAGAAGCCATACAATATAAAGTCTAAGTCACCAACCCATAAGTCCCTAGTAAATGGTTCTATAGCCAGATGCATGCACAGGGCAACATGCACCCAGATCAGATGGTTCCAGACACTAACGAGGGATGAATACACCGGTAGTGACAGTCATTCATGTTTGTGGTATGAGAAGAGGAAACTGTTGCATTGACCCATCTGCAGTCTAGTATCAAGACATGCACATCAAATACATTTCCAAAACAAGCTTGATAGCTGGCGTCCTAAAGATTTAATTGCGGTAAAATCCGGCACAACAAAACAGAAAAACATTGTGATGCAGTTCTAGAGCAGTAAAGGTCAGTATTTAAAGTAAGCACACTAGTGGACAGACAGACAGTACAGGAAGCAGATGCGAAGGCTGTGGACAGACAGACAGTACATGAAGCAGATGCTAAGGCTGTGGGCAGACATTGTGTGTCTGAAAAACTGACTGTTTTTTTTTAAAATGGGAGCTGTCTGTTGACAGATGATGGACAATGGAGATGATTGTTTGTCAAACGCACGATGTCAGCCTTTATGCAAATGCAACTTGAACTTTTGCAGGACAAAACCGGACAATGATGAAGGCATAATAAAATGTCATCCGAGTCACTGTGTGGCCACAGAGAGACATACCTGTTCCTAGAGGCCAGCAGCAACCAGAGCAACCCCCAAGCAGGGGGGAGAGCAGAAAGAGGGATATTAATGTAGGAGGAGAGAGAGGAGAGGAGGAGAGGAGAGAATGAATTAAACAATAACTAGTGATTAAAGATGAGATGTGAATCAAACCAGCAGGCTAGGTGGTGGTGGTGGTGTTGTATCTATGGTGCTGATCCAAACTACCTGCAACTACAGCTCGGCCCAGTACGGGGGAAAGTTTGCTCTTGATTCATTTCACCCGTGATCTCCGGTCTCTGTTTATTATTTGCCATGTAATATCCAGTGGTGGAAAAAGTGCCCAATTGTCATACTTGAGTAAAAGTAAAGATACCTTAACAGAAAATGACTCAAGTAAAAGAGAAAGTTACCCAGTAAAACACTACTGGAGTATTTGGTTTAAAAATACTGTATACTTAAGTATCAAAATGATAAATCATTTAAAACTCCTTACATTAACCAAACAAGACGGCAGGATTTAACAACACTTAGCCCTAATCTGCTCCAGGGGCGCCGTACTACTATGGCTGTCCCTGTAGGTAGCTCTTAACTGACTTACCTACTTAAATAAAGGTTTTATAGTATTTTTACACCATTGGTAATATTATGCAGATATATTGGCTAAATGAAGTCTTGTTAATAGTTTAACTCTGGAACTTAGAAGATCATGTAGAGAAGTTACTCACCATGGACATAAGCTGCTGGACGATGAGAGGAGCATACTGGCTGACGTACTCCTTGCACTGAAACACAGGAGAGGACAGGACATTGTATAAAAACGTGCTCTCCTAGCTTCATAGATCTTCCTGGAGAGATACCGTCCTGTAGGTTTTAACTCCAACCCTGTTCCTGGATGGTATCTCTCCAGGAACAGGGTTGGAGTTAAAACCTACAGGATGGTATCTCTCCAGGAACAGGGTTGGAGTTAAAACCTACAGGATGGTATCTCTCCAGGAACAGGGTTGGAGAGGCCTGATCTTGAAAAGAAAACACCAACGTATTTAACTCTAGTATATCACTAGTAAAATAAGTTGTCTTTTGCTATATTGCTCCCTTGTTATAAAACCCAGTCCTCACACCAGGTCAGCGATCACACTGGTTCTGGTTCTGTAACTAACTAGTCCTCTCACCAGGTCAGCGATCACAGTGGTTCTGGATCTGTAATTAACTAGTCCTCTCACCAGGTCAGCGATCACAGTGGTTCTGGATCTGTAATTAACTAGTCCTCTCACCAGGTCAGCGATCACAGTGGTTCTGGATCTGTAATTAACTAGTCCTCTCACCAGGTCAGCGATCACAGTGGTTCTGGATCTGTAATTAACTAGATAACTAGTCCTCTCACCAGGTCAGCGATGCCAGGTCCCAGCATCTCACACTGGTTCTGGATCTGTTCGATCAGAGAGTTGACGAAGGTAGCGTTTCTCTTAGCCTCCTCCTGGGTGTCTGTGATGAACTTCACACAGTCCTCACACACATCTCCACTCTCCTACAGGAGACAGAAGGAGTAGCAGATACATCTACACACATACCAATATGAATCAGTAGTAGTTTAAAGTTGGTACTGGGTCATGTTCAGTAGGGGAATAATATTTTGAAGTTGGGGGCGATACAGACAATTTGTCCAACGAGAACACAGATTTCAGTTTTCCTTTGTAAAACGATTTGGTACTTTGTGCCCAACTGAACACAACCCAGGTGCATCTAGGTTAGATTTAATAGGAAATAAAATACAGAATCAATTTTTTTCATAAAGCCCTTTTGGTCATCACAAAGACGTATGACCATGTACCTGTGCTGGGGCAGCGTCCTGCTTGGTGTTCTCCTGGGCCTGGGGGTAGAGGAGCCCAGGGACGTTGAGGAGGAAGGGGACAACCCTCTGGGCCAGGTCTACCTGGGGGATCTCATTGGATGTGAGCTGGGGGCTCTGGTTGGACTGGAGCTTAGCAAGCCTGGCAAGAGCTGCCTGCTGGGAGTCACACAGACCCATGGCACCACACACCACTTGGGGGTCCTCCTGGAACGCAGAATCACCACCCACTTTAAGTCACTACAACCTGTATATCTCACTACACACACACACACAATTAAAATCCCTACTGTTCCTCACACTAGGCTTCTAATAATGGCATGGTATCAAACATGGAAACCATGTGTTTGATGAGTTCGATACCATTCAATTTAGTTCCAACCATTACCATGAGCCCGTCCTCCCCAATAAAGGTGCAACCAACCTTCTGTGACAAAACAATTTAACTCTTAGGATCAGTTTCCCACTTCCCAGACCCAGATTAGGGCTACTCCAGTGAAAGTGTTTGTCCAGGAACAGTTGTAAACTATATGTATTGTTGGCCATCTGGTGCAGTAGCCATGGCAGGTTTAACTGAGAGGGATGCAGATGCAGCCTGTCAATCACAAGAAGCAGAAGAGGCCCACAAAGAGCTGTCTGTCTGTGTGAACAGAGATCCCGCAAGCTAGCACCCTAAATGCCTCGCATTCACTAGTTCCCAGTCCCCACACACTCTCTCTCTCTCTCTCTCTCTCCCTCTCTACACACTGTGTGCCCCTTGTGTCACAACAGACAGATGGAGTCTGATAAGAAGAGGAATACATTTACAATAAATTATCTTTACTACAGAGAGCTCAACTCAAACGAGATCTAGTGCCTAAGATGGCCTTATGCCAGTCTCACAGTATCATGCCAAGCGCCTTTAGTGGTGTCCGGTAGTATAGGATTGTATAATGTGTCAACTCTCATCAAGTGGTCCTCAATGTTGGTTTACCTCATTGTCAAATGTTTGAAACTTTTCAATCTAATCTCCATTCTCAAAACAGATTGCTTTCCTTGGACTAGACTGCATGAAAGTAATTTGATAAGACTATGGTAGACATCAGGGCTAACAGGTATCCAAGTCCACTTACGCTCATCAGTTCAGCTGTGACTTGGCAGGTCTACCATTTTCTAACACTAAGCTTTCAAATCACCACCGAACATTTTTCATCGGAACGTTTAAACTCATGTCATGGCTGTATCAGTCTAGTTATTATACAGTATATGGCATGGGTTCCCGAAGTGGGGGTGATTTCCAGAATGTGTGAAATACAATTTTAAAACAATAAAAATAATTAACCATAATTGTTACAAAAGGAAAAAAAATAGTATTCACAATTTTAAATACAATTCAGATTTTTTAAAATCATCCTACCGATGTTATTTTCTCAAACCCCGAGGTGATTACTCAAACCCTCACAGATAAGACACAGCATCAGTTGAGGTCATTTTCGCACGCCAAAGGAAACACTGAACACTTCGCTAACTAACTAATCAAAAGGTTTAAGCCAAGCATATGGCCTTTCTGACCAAAGACAGAGGAGAGCAGAGCAGAGAAGCAGTTCCACCGTCAGAAAGGCCATCGACCTCTGGTACGGGAGGAGGCCGCCGTGTGGGTAAGAACCTCCGTCAGCAGTCAGACCAGCCTTCCTCCTCCAAGTATCGAAAGTATTGAGAGGAATATATACAGTATGGATTGACATGCGTCGTTGTTTGGGAACCCACGGTCTATGGTACATACCAGTTCTCCAGTGATGATACCCATGAGGATGGGGTAGTAGCTGTCCACCAGCTCCTTACACTCTGCAGAAACACTCTTGTCAGAGATCAAGGTACAGGCCTTCTCCAAGTAGCCCAGGACCTCCCCCTAGAAACACACACACAACACATTATGGTCTGTCTAATCACTCCTCTGGAGAACTGCTACACACTACTCAGAGGACTGTTGTGCACAATGGTAGTTATGGCATCTGATTTACTCAATTTTGGACTGGAAAACAGTTGTAATTTATGCACCGATATTATGTATGCTGGTTGGAAGATAGCCAATTGTTCTAAGGCAGAACATTAATTTGTTTTCAGCAACAACAAAATCTTGGCACTTCTCATATTCATCCCCCATGACTCACCTCAGTAGCATTGTCTTTCAGCAGCTGGTCCACCACAACCAGCACCTCCTTACACAGGTCACATGGCACGGATTTCTGAAACAGAAGAGGGAGATGATTAGAGAAGCAAAACCAAGGTCAGGTTAAACAATGCCCACTGTTCATTCATTTACTCAGGGTAAAGACATGGGCCTAGACCAGCGTTTCCCAAACTCGGTTCTCGGGACCCCAAGGGGGGCACGTTTTGGTTCTTGCCCTCGCACTACACAGCTGATTTAAATAATCAACTCATCATCAAGCTTTGATTATTTGAATCAGCTTTGTAGTGCTGGGGCAAAAACCAAAACATTCACCCGGGGGGGGGGGGGGGGGCCCAGGACAGAGTTTGGGAAGCGCTGGTCTAGACCTTCCCCCTTCCAATAGACAATAACTTGCTGGATAAAGTAGGCTAGATTCTCACCATCTGGGGCTGGTTCCATACGTTCTGCTGGCAGTGGACTACGGCTCCACATATGGAGGCAGTCTTCACATTGTGGCACCAGTAGGGAGGACCACGGGCACACTGTTCAGTACCCAACAGAGGGGTAGCGGCGGCTAGGAGAGAGGAGACACTACCATTAGCCACACTGTTCAGTACAAACAGAGGGGTAGCTACGGCTAGGAGAGAGGAGACACTACCATTAGCCACACTGTTCAGTACCCAACAGAGGGGTAGCTACGGCTAGGAGAGAGGAGACACTACCATTAGCCACACTGTTCAGTACCCAACAGAGGGGTAGCTACGGCTAGGAGAGAGGAGACACTACCATTAGCCACACTGTTCAGTACCCAACAGAGGGGTAGCTACGGCTAGGAGAGAGGAGACACTACCATTAGCCACACTGTTCAGTACCCAACAGAGGGGTAGCTACGGCTAGGAGAGAGGAGACACTACCATTAGCCACACTGTTCAGTACCCAACAGAGGGGTAGCGGCGGCTAGGAGAGAGGAGACACTACCATTAGCCACACTGTTCAGTACCCAACAGAGGGGTAGCTACGGCTAGGAGAGAGGAGACACTACCATTAGCCACACTGTTCAGTACCCAACAGAGGGGTAGCTACGGCTAGGAGAGAGGAGACACTACCATTAGCCACACTGTTCAGTACCCAACAGAGGGGTAGCTACGGCTAGGAGAGAGGAGACACTACCATTAGCCACACTGTTCAGTACCCAACAGAGGGGTAGCTACGGCTAGGAGAGAGGAGACACTACCATTAGCCACACTGTTCAGTACCCAACAGAGGGGTAGCTACGGCTAGGAGAGAGGAGACACTACCATTAGCCACACTGTTCAGTACCCAACAGAGGGGTAGCTACGGCTAGGAGAGAGGAGACACTACCATTAGCCACACTGTTCAGTACCCAACAGAGGGGTAGCTACGGCTAGGAGAGAGGAGACACTACCATTAGCCACACTGTTCAGTACCCAACAGAGGGGTAGCTACGGCTAGGAGAGAGAAACGCTGTTGGTCAGTGTAACAGAAAAGTGTTACAAATAAGTTACACTGCCCCATTCTTGGATAAACAGTGTTACATTTCAGTAATTTAGCAAACGCTCTTATCCAAAGAGACTTTCAGTAAGCAATGACTGCATAGATTTTCATACTGGTCCCCTGTGGGAATCAAACCCACAACCCTGGCGTTGCAAGCACCACGCTCTACCAACTGAGCCAGTTATTGGTTTATAGGTAGGCCTATAGTAAACCTACATTCATTTGTCCTTTACTGCTATAGCCATAGAAACCCAGTATAAATAGAAAACAGCCAGTCCAGTGTCTCCTATAGCTCGGAGATAAAGCTCTGTCCTATAGCTCGGAGATAAAGCTCTGTCCTATAGCTCGGAGATAAAGCTCAGAGATATGTTTAACACAAAACTACTTGCATAAATCATTTTTACCGGTGGCGGGTTACATTCAGACGAGTCCTGTGACACTTGGGGGTTGTAGAACAAAAAATGGAGAACACCATCGTGAGAGTCTCTTTGAATATTGTGGTCATAGTTGATTTTGGAATGAAATGTTGCCCATTCACATCTCATATGTTGAATAAAATATATGCATCTAGATATGTTAATAATTATATACCATGTTAATTTTTGCATGTTTACCTGCCTACAAAACCCACTAAGGCTAACATTAACTGGCTATGTAGATTGCAAGGCCATAGTAAATCAATAGGGCTTAGATAGCTAGCTACCCACAAACTGACATGTACCTTGCATAACATTAGTTTTAGGTAATATTTTCCTGTTTAACTAGCTAAATGGCTAGCTAGATTACAACTATTCACATATATCTATCTGATAGTTATGAAGTAAAACATTTGCTTTGTGTATATCTTGTTTAATCTCTATTGATACCAATTTCCTGGCTGGAAGAAGGTTCAGTGAATGGGAGGTGCAGTGTGAGGTAACACAGAGGGAGTGTTTCTCTAATGGAGTGTTTTATGTGTTCTCCACACTCTGAACATGACAGTGAGGAGCACCGTAGTATGCATAGAGACACACCCTTAGTGATCTTATTGCAAACAGGGCTTATTTAGTGACTACTGCAATGTAGGCCTAAGTTAAAGATAAACTGATTTCCCCTGAAGTGTTAGCTCACTTAGCATGCCACCCACCAGACTGCTGCTGCCCTGACCCACCAGACTGCTGCTGCCCTGACCCACCAGTCCCTGAAACAGCCAAACCCTCCAGACTGCTGCTGCCCTGACCCACCAGTCCCTGAAACAGCCAAACCCTCCAGACTGCTGCTGCCCTGACCCACCAGTCCCTGAAACAGCCAAACCCTCCAGACTGCTGCTGCCCTGACCCACCAGTCCCTGAAACAGCCAAACCCTCCAGACTGCTGCTGCCCTGACCCACCAGTCCCTGAAACAGCCAAACCCTCCAGACTGCTGCTGCCCTGACCCACCAGTCCCTGAAACAGCCAAACCCTCCAGACTGCTGCTGCCCTGACCCACCAGTCCCTGAAACAGCCAAACCCTCCTGATTGCTGCTGCCCTGACCCACCAGTCCCTGAAACAGCCAAACCCTCCAGACTGCTGCTGCCCTGACCCACCAGTCCCTGAAACAGCCAAACCCTCCTGACTGCTGCTGCCCTGACCCACCAGTCCCTGAAACAGCCAAACCCTCCAGACTGCTGCTGCCCTGACCAACCAGTCCCTGAAACAGCCAAACCCTCCAGACTGCTGCTGCCCTGACCCACCAGTCCCTGAAACAGCACCTGAACTGATGGTCCAGTAAGTCAGGCAACAAAGAATAATCAGGGTTCATTAAGACACTGTAGAAAAATGACATGCAGTAGAAAATGACATGAACAAGTGTCTTAATGGAGATAAGTCCAAATAGCATGCTATGCTGCCTCCTTTTGACTCATTTTCTGAACAGTTTGTTCCATTTGGCATTAACATGACCCAGGTCACTGATTCATAGGTTAGTGAACTAGCCTACAGAGAAAGGTGCTTTGTGGTTCCCTGACTGTTCAGAATCAATCTAACTTCTTCATATTGGCCTCTGGGATAAAGAAATGAATCAATGTTTTATGGAACTAGATCCTACCAAGAAACCCTGTGAAACCACAGAGGAAAGCAGCAACCCAACAGAGCTAGACAGTAGTTATAGCTAGGTCTAATCCTCCATCAGCTGGAGGAAACAAGTCAGATGGTATCAATGGAGAGGTTATAATATGTTTTACAGTTAGCCTTGAAAGGAAAAGCATACCAAAGATCAACTGTCATGAAACCAAAGAAGGAGAAGGTTTAGTTTACAAGATGTTGTATTTAACGATATCCCAGAATATCACATTTAGGCATGTACTTCCAAAATGTTGCAATGACTGAGGGAGGAGTGCCAAAGAAGCTGATGGATGCACAGCCGCTGACAAATATACCATCAATGTGATAGATCATGTGATATAATCATGTGACAACAGTAACCGATGACTAAGCCAACGTGACACAGTTAGCCTAGGGCTGGTGGAGCAATAGCCTACATACTGAGGCTGGACCCGTATCCAGTGGGTCGTTGTGATAACAGCCCGAGGAGAGATAACAGATTGAACAGGGCATGTGTTAAGTAAATACAAAACATTCAGAAAAGGGAGAGGTACCATCTGTACTTGCCCAATGAGAAATGCACATTTTCATTTTCAGTATACAGTAATGCCCTACTGAACACGACCTAGGCATCTGAGGCCTTTGACAACCCAACTGAAACATTCCGTCATGTTCACATGCTGATAATACGCCACTCCCCCCCCTCCCTCCCTCCATTTTCTCCTCAGCGGTCAGGTCACATGACTAGGCAGATAAAAACAAGCTGTTGCTCAATATGACGTGATGGGCCTAGCTATCACAAGGACATGTTTCAGCATTGTCTGACTCTCCAACGAGCAAAGCCTTTAAGCTACAGTGTCAGTGAGTAAGACTAGATGTTATAGTATAATTAAGCAGTAAGACCCCAGGGGGTGTGGTATATGGCCAATATCCCACGGCTAAGGGCTGAACTTATGCACAACGCAATCCGGAGTGCCTGGATACAGCCCTTAGCCATGGTATACTGGCCATATACCACAAACCCTCGGGGTGCCTTATTGCTATTATAAACTGTTACCAACGTAATTAGAGCAGTAAAAATAAATATTTTATCATACCCGTGGTATACGGTCTGATAACAAACCTGTCAGCCAATCAGCATTCAGGGCTCGAACCACCCAGTTTATAAATAATGTTTACCACCTATTCTGAAAACATTATGGGGGAAAAACATCACAGCCTACATTCTAAGAGTCAGCCTATAGTTTACAGTAAACAGCATCAGGATTGGAATAGACCACCGCCTGTAAAAACAGCCAGCCAGGTCTAAGTCTTCCATTTCAGTTTGATCAAGGATAACAGCATCATTTAACTGACACGTGAATCAATCAACATCACATGGCACAAAGCAGCACAAAAGACTACTGACTAGCCTAACCCCCGACTGCTACAGCTAGCCAGGGATATGTCCAGACGGGTGTGAAACAGGGATATGTCCAGACGGGTGTGAAACAGGGATATGTCCAGACGGGTGTGAAACAGGGATATGTCCAGACGGGTGTGAAACAGGGATATGTCCAGACGGGTGTGAAACAGGGATATGTCCAGACGGGTGTGAAACAGGGATATGTCCAGACGGGTGTGAAACAGGGATATGTCCAGACGGGTGTGAAACAGGGATATGTCCAGACGGGTGTGAAACAGGGATATGTCCAGACGGGTGTGAAACAGGGATATGTCCAGACGGGTGTGAAACAGGGATATGTCCAGACGGGTGTGAAACAGGGATATGTCCAGACGGGTGTGAAACAGGGATATGTCCAGACGGGTGTGAAACAGGGATATGTCCAGACGGGTGTGAAACAGGGATATGTCCAGACGGGTGTGAAACAGGGATATGTCCAGACGGGTGTGAAACAGGGATATGTCCAGACGGGTGTGAAACAGGGATATGTCCAGACGGGTGTGAAACAGGGATATGTCCAGACGGGTGTGAAACAGGGATATGTCCAGACGGGTGTGAAACAGGGATATGTCCAGACGGGTGTGAAACAGGGATATGTCCAGACGGGTGTGAAACAGGGATATGTCCAGACGGGTGTGAAACAGGGATATGTCCAGACGGGTGTGAAACAGGGATATGTCCAGACGGGTGTGAAACAGGGATATGTCCAGACGGGTGTGAAACAGGGATATGTCCAGACGGGTGTGAAACAGGGATATGTCCAGACGGGTGTGAAACAGGGATATGTCCAGACGGGTGTGAAACAGGGATATGTCCAGACGGGTGTGAAACAGGGCAGGTGGAAGGAAACTGCGGTATTACTAGATAATGCGTCACACCAGGTCTGAGAGAAAACGGCCTACCATGAGTTGTTTCATATTATAGATGGTGGCTTTTTAAAATGACTAACATTGTGTCCATTGACTAAAAGTCAACCAAACGGACCACATCTAACATGTAGAGAACCTTTCTGACTAGTTAACCGGCCAGATATCCACGGTTAGATATCCACGGTTAGATATCCACGGTTAGATAGCTACAGTAGCATTAGCTAGCTAGCAGGACGTTGCGTAACCGTACAGTAGCGAACGTTACAGTCAACTTTAAGTTCGTTTCTTTCAGAACGCAGAAATAATTAGACAACGTTATCTAGCTAGCAGTCTACCATGCTAAATACACATGTGGAGTGTTCAGAAAGTCATATTGTATTTAGTTGCTACAGTACTGGTAGCTGGTTAGCAATGGCTGCTGTGTTGACTTCGTTGGTGAAAGGAATGTAGCAGTCTAGATAACCTCGATACTGTTTCTCTATAAACACCTTTAAACTCAACTATGCAGCTACATAACACTACACTAATGAAACCCTTCCATTGTAATGTTGTGTCTCTTACCTGCGGAGAAGAGAAGCAGAGCGAGGTACATCATGACTGCGCTGTTGATGATCTTGTTTCGTTCTTCTTCTTCTTCTTCTTCTTTGTATCCAACTGAAAGGCGCGTCCAGCGCCCCCTACTGTATCGAAGTGTTATAGCGCCCCCTACTGTATCGAAGTGTTATAGCGCCCCCTACTGTATCGAAGTGTTATAGCGCCCCCTACTGTATCGAAGTGTTATAGCGCCCCCTACTGTATCGAAGTGTTATAGCGCCCCCTACTGTATCGAAGTGTTATAGCGCCCCCTACTGTATCGAAGTGTTATAGCGCCCCCTACTGTATCGAAGTGTTATAGCGCCCCCTACTGTATCGAAGTGTTATAGCGCCCCCTACTGTATCGAAGTGTTATAGCGCCCCCTACTGTATCGAAGTGTTATAGCGCCCCCTACTGTATCGAAGTGTTATAGCGCCCCCTACTGTATCGAAGTGTTATAGCGCCCCCTACTGTATCGAAGTGTTATAGCGCCCCCTACTGTATCGAAGTGTTATAGCGCCCCCTACTGTATCGAAGTGTTATAGCGCCCCCTACTGTATCGAAGTGTTATAGCGCCCACACCTTGATATCCTTGATAAACTGCAACAGCTCCCTCCTCCCAGCACCCCAACCTTTCCCTTCCCTCCTGACCCGGTCATACAACCTTTCCTCATGTTTTATTTCACCTTTATTTAACCAGGTAGGTTTTATTTCACCTTTATTTAACCAGGTAGGTTTTATTTCACCTTTATTTAACCAGGTAGGTCAGTTGAGAACTAGTTCTCATTTACAACTGTGACCTGGTCAAGACAAAGCAAAGCAGTGCGACAAAAAACAACAACACAGAGTTACACAGTAAACAAACATACAGTCAATAACACAATAGAGAATCTATGTACAGAGTGTAAATGTAGTGCAAAATGCAGTAAGGTTAGGAGGTAGGACAATAAATAGACCATAGTGGTGAAATAAATTACAGATTATCATCATTAACACAGGAATGAAGGATGTGCAAATTATGATGTGCAAATAGAGATACTGGAGTGCAAAATTAGCGAAAATAATAAAATAAATATGTGGATGAGGTAGTAGGGTGGGCTATTTACAGAAGGGCTGTATACAGGTGCAGTGATCGATAAGCAGCTTTGACAGCTGATGCTTAAAGTTATTGAGGGAGATAGGAACCTCTAGCTTCAAGGATTTTTGCAGTTAGTTCCAGTCATTGGCAGCAGCAAACTGGAAGGAATGGCGGCCAAAGGAGGTGTTGGCTTTGGGGATGACCAGTGAGATATACCTGCTGGAGCGCATGCTACGGGTGGGTGTTGCTATAGTGACCAGTGAGCTGAGATAGGGCGGGGATTTACCTAATAATGACTTATAGATGACCTGGAGCCAGTGGGTTTGGCGACGAATATATAATGAAGGCCAGCCAACGAGAGCATACAGGTCACAGTGGTGGGTAGTGTATGGGGCTTTGGTGACAAAACGGATGGCACTGTGATAGACTACATCCAATTTGCTGAGTAGAGTGTTGGAGGCTATTTTGTAAATGACATCGCCGAAATCAAGGATCGGTAGGATGGTAAGTTTTACGAGGGCATGTTTGGCAGCATGAGTGAAGGAGGCTTTGTTGCGAAATAGGAAGCCAATTCTGGATTTAATTTTGGATTGGAGATGGTTAATGTGAGTCTGGAAGTTGAGTTTACAGTCTAACCAGACACCTAGGTATTTGTAGGTGTCCACGTATTCTAAGTCAGACCCGTCCAGAGTAGTGATGATAGTCCGGTGGGTGGGTGCGGGCAGCGTTCGCTAGAAAAACATGCATTTAGTTTTACTAGCATTTAAGAGCAGTTGGAGGCCATGGAAAGAGTGTTGTATGGCATTGAAGCCTGTTTGAAGGTTGGTTAACACAGTGGGGGGTTAACACAGTGGGGGGTTAACACAGTTAACTCATCATACCGCTCGCAATACAGCAATACATGTTCCACTGTTTCCTCCACCATACACCCCTCACACAATCCAGTCTCATGTCTCCTTATCATCTTCAGCGTCGCATTCAGACCTGTATGACCAAACCTCAACCTACTCCATATTACTTCATCCCTCCTTCATCCCCTGTTCCCACCTTCCACCCTTAACGTTTTCTGTACACCATAATTTTCCCCTCCCTGTCCTGCACTCATCCCACTGTTTCTGCCATAATTCCATCCCCACCCTCTTTATCATCTCTTTCATCTCCCCTCGTCCATACGGTATCCTCACATCCACGCCCTCCTTCCGTGACGCACTCTTCGCCACCCTATCCACCTCTTCATTACCGTCAACTCCTACATGCGCTGGAACCCAACAGAACCAGACCACCACCCCCATCCTCTCCAACCCCAACAACCTCACCATCAACTCCACCAACAAATCCCCTCTATCTGACCTACCCAACGTTATACTACTCAGCACAGCAGCCGAATCCGTACACACCACCACCCTGAGCAGCCTAACCTCCTCCACCATCTCTACACACCACCACCCTGAGCAGCCTAACCTCCTCCACCATCTCTACACACCACCACCCTGAGCAGCCTAACCTCCTCCACCATCTCTACACACCACCACCCTGAGCAGCCTAACTCCTCCACCATCTCTACACACCACCACCCTGAGCAGCCTAACCTCCTCCACCATCTCTACACACCACCACCCTGAGCAGCCTAACCTCCTCCACCATCTCTACACACCACCACCCTGAGCAGCCTAACCTACTCCACCATCTCTACACACCACCACCCTGAGCTGCCTAACCCCTCCACCATCTCTACACACCACCACCCTGAGCTGCCTAACCCCTCCACCATCTCTACACACCACCACCCTGAGCAGCCTAACCTCCTCCACCATCTCTACACACCACCACCCTGAGCTGCCTAACCTCCTCCACCATCTCTACACACCACCACCCTGAGCTGCCTAACCTCCTCCACCATCTCTACACACCACCACCCTGAGCTGCCTAACCCCTCCACCATCTCTACACACCACCACCCTGAGCTGCCTAACCTCCTCCACCATCTCTACACACCACCACCCTGAGCTGCCTAACCTCCTCCACCCAACACAGCCACTAAATCACTGCCATCATCTCTGCAGTATATACTGACACATGATCTGTCACCCTCTTACCGATCCTTACTCCAAACTCTGGGACAAACACCCCTGCTCCTACCTTCCCACTAACTGGATCCTTCGACCCATCAGTATATCCTCAGATATTCACTGTACCCTTCACTCACAAACCCTCTCCACACAACTACTGATGCAGTTTGCATTCCACTCTTTCTTCCTCTCCAATATCCTCATGTCAACATTCGGCACAGGAAACAACCAATGTGGTACCCTCCCTAACGCCACCACCGGTCCGACATCCTTCCCCGTTAGTCCATATTCCTCCACCTTCTTCTCTATCACCCACCCAAACGCTCTCATCTTTCCCCCTTCTCTCTCCCAGCACCTTCCCACCACCTCAACAGCAGGATGCCTCACCGAGCTCCCCTTCAGCCTCACCCAATACGCTAAAGCCAGCTTATCTCGCCTCAATGCCAATGGCATCTCACCCGTCTCCACCTGCATCGCTGCCGTTGGCGTCGACCTACATGCGCCTAAGCACAACCTCAGCGCACGCGCCTGAATCCTATCCAACGCCTCTAACACAGTCCTGGCTGCTGACCCATAGACAAAGCACACATAATCCAGCACCGACCTGATCAGCGCCTGATACAAACTCATCAATGTCTGCCTGTCAGCCCCCCAATTAACTCCCACCACCGCTCTCATAAGGTTCAACGCCCTTCTGCACTTTACCTCCACAGCCGCCACATGCTTCCTCCACGTCAACCTCTCGTCAAACCACAGACCCAAGTACTTAAAGGCTGTCACCCTTCCTATATCCTGCCCATATATCTGCAATCTCACATCCTTAACTTTTCTATTCGAATAGACCATGAAGCATGATTTAGCCACCGACATCCGAAAGCCCCATTTCATTGACCATTCTTCCAAAGCCACATTTCCTTCCTCTTTTCCACATAGCCCCATCATCTGCATACAATGCTACCCCTATTCCCTGCCCCACCTCTCTAAAGACATCATCTATCATCATGGTAAACAAAACCGGGCTTACCACACTGCCCTGAGGCGTCCCATTTTCCACCTCAAACTCCCTCGACAAGTCTGTCCCAACCTTCACCTGAAACACTCTCCAAAATAGAAAATCCACACTCCAATTATACATCCTACCACCAATACCTATCTCGCCTAACTTAATCAACAAGCCCTCCCTCCACATTGTATCATAAGCTTTCTCCACATCAAAATAAGTCACACACATAACTTCCTTCCTTGCCAACCCACTATCTCCGTGCTAACCTTAATCAGGGAATCTGTAGTTGACCGGCCTCTCCTGAACCCACTCTGATCTTCACTCACCAAACCCCTACTGTCCAGATAATACATCAACCTATTCACAATCATCTTCTCCATTAACTTACACAAATTGGAAGTGAGTGCTATGGGTCTATAACTAGCAGCTTTTGTAGGATCTTTCCCCGGTTTCACAAACGGCAGCACCACTGTCCTCTTCCACCCTCCTGGCAGGACCCCACTCCTCCACACCATATTAAACAGTTCCAGTACCGCCTTCTTCACACTTTCAGAGGCATTCCTCACCATTACATAACACACCCTATCTTCACCTGGGGCCGTCCTTCCACACCCCTCTAGAACTTTAGCCATTTCATATATAGAAAACTGCATCCATGGCATCACCTCTCTCCTGCTCAGTACATCTCCTCTAACATCACCTCCCTCCTCTCTCCTGCTCAGTACATCTCCTCTAACATCACCTCCCTCCTCTCTCCTGCTCAGTACATCTCCTCTAACATCACCTCCCTCCTCTCTCCTGCTCAGTACATCTCCTCTAACATCACCTCCCTCCTCTCTCCTGCTCAGTACATCTCCTCTAACATCACCTCCCTCCTCTCTCCTGCTCAGTACATCTCCTCTAACATCACCTCCCTCCTCTCTCCTGCTCAGTACATCTCCTCTAACATCACCTCCCTCCTCTCTCCTGCTCAGTACATCTCCTCTAACATCACCTCCCTCCTCTCTCCTGCTCAGTACATCTCCTCTAACATCACCTCCCTCCTCTCTCCTGCTCAGTACATCTCCTCTAACATCACCTCCCTCCTCTCTCCTGCTCAGTACACCTCCTCTAACATCACCTCCCTCCTCTCTCCTGCTCAGTACATCTCCTCTAACATCACCTCCCTCCTCTCTCCTGCTCAGTACATCTCCTCTAACATCACCTCCCTCCTCTCTCCTGCTCAGTACATCTCCTCTAACATCACCTCCCTCCTCTCTCCTGCTCAGTACATCTCCTCTAACATCACCTCCCTCCTCTCTCCTGCTCAGTACATCTCCTCTAACATCACCTCCCTCCTCTCTCCTGCTCAGTACATCTCCTCTAACATCACCTCCCTCCTCTCTCCTGCTCAGTACATCTCCTCTAACATCACCTCCCTCCTCTCTCCTGCTCAGTACATCTCCTCTAACATCACCTCCCTCCTCTCTCCTGCTCAGTACATCTCCTCTAACATCACCTCCCTCCTCTCTCCTGCTCAGTACATCTCCTCTAACATCACCTCCCTCCTCTCTCCTGCTCAGTACATCTCCTCTAACATCACCTCCCTCCTCTCTCCTGCTCAGTACATCTCCTCTAACATCACCTCCCTCCTCTCTCCTGCTCAGTACATCTCCTCTAACATCACCTCCCTCCTCTCTCCTGCTCAGTACATCTCCTCTAACATCACCTCCCTCCTCTCTCCTGCTCAGTACATCTCCTCTAACATCACCTCCCTACCTCTCTCCTGCTCAGTACATCTCCTCTAACATCACCTCCCTCCTCTCTCCTGCTCAGTACATCTCCTCTAACATCACCTCCCTCCTCTCTCCTGCTCAGTACATCTCCTCTAACATCACCTCTCTCCTCTCTCCTGCTCAGTACATCTCCTCTAACATCACCTCCCTCCTCTCTCCTGCTCAGTACATCTCCTCTAACATCACCTCCCTACCTCTCTCCTGCTCAGTACATCTCCTCTAACATCACCTCCCTCCTCTCTCCTGCTCAGTACATCTCCTCTAACATCACCTCCCTCCTCTCTCCTGCTCAGTACATCTCCTCTAACATCACCTCCCTCCTCTCTCCTGCTCAGTACATCTCCTCTAACATCACCTCCCTCCTCTCTCCTGCTCAGTACATCTCCTCTAACATCACCTCCCTCCTGGTGAAAATGTCATGTCAATAGCACCTTTGGAAATATATTTACAAAGAAAAATGGTGACGTGTTCAATACTTATTTCACCTGCTGTATATGTAAACAAACATACTACTCATTGTTCACCCCCACATATGACTAAAAAGGCAATATGGTCTTTATTTCTTGTTGTCTGGATTGATACAAATTAGTAACCTATGGAAATGAAGAGTACAATATGAGCACATGATAAGATCACTGAGGGCTGAGGGTTAATTAGGGATCCACCCAGAGCCTGACAGATCACTGAGGGCTGAGGGTTGATCACTGTATTCAAATATTTAACTGATCTAACTTCTACTGAGTGTTAGTACTCAATGAAGTGCATTTATATGCAAATAATCCCATGTAAAAATACTGAGTTTAGTTTATGCTTATCTTTGCATAGCCTTCCCTGTCCTATTCTGGGGAATATGTATAATATAATACTACTGTAATGTCATGTAGGCAACAGTACAAACCTCATCTTCCCTTCTGTGTTTTTACTGTTGCTAAATGTGTCAGTCAGGGATTCACAATGTTATTTTGTACCAACATCAGCATGTAATTCATTTGAAATAGGATTAAATTATTATAATTTAAGTTGATATTGTATAGCATACAATTTGTATCTGTCTTGTGTGAATGTAAATGTTGCTGTAACAGAAAGTATTCATACTCCTTGACTTATTCCACATTTCGTTTCGAGTTACAACCTGAATTTAAAATGTATAAAATAGATTTGTGTCTAACCCATCTACACACAACACCCCATAATGACAAAGTAAAAACATGTTTTTAGAAATGTTTTGTAAATTTATTGAAAATGAAATACAAAAATATTTAAGTATTCACACCCTTGAGTCAATACATGTTAGAATCACCTTTGGCAGCGATTACAGATGTGAGTGTTTCTGGGTAATTCTCTAAGAGCTTTACACACCTGGATTGTACAATATTTGTACATTATTCTTTTTCAAGTTGGTTGTTGATCGTTGCTAGACAGACATTTTCAAGTCTTTCTATAGATTATCAAGCCGATTTATGTCAAAACTGTAACTTAGCCACAAAGGAATATTCAATGTGTTCTTGATAAGCATCTCCAGTGTATATTTGGCCTTGTGTTTTAGGTTATTGTCCTGCTGAAAGGTGAATTCATCTCCCAGTGTCTGGTGGAAAGCAGACTGAACCAGGTTTTCCTCTAGGATGTTGCCTGTGATTAGCTCTATTCTGTTTATTTTTATCCTGAAAAACTCCCTAGTCCTTGTCGATGACAAGCATACCCATAACACAATGCAGCCACCACCATACCCATAACATGATGCAGCCACCACCATACCCATAACATGATGCAGCCACCACCATACCCATAACATGATGCAGCCTCCACCATACCCATAACATGATGCAGCCTCCACCATACCATAACATGATGCAGCCTCCACCATACCCATAACATGATGCAGCCTCCACCATACCCATAACATGATGCAGCCTCCACCATACCCATAACATGATGCAGCCTCCACCATACGCATAACATGATGCAGCCTCCACCATACCATAACATGATGCAACCACCACCATACCATAACATGATGCAGTCACAACCATGCTTGAAAATATTAAGAGTGGTACTCAGTGATGTCTTGTGTTGGATTTGTACGAAACATAACGCTTTGTATTCAGGACATCAAGTTAATTTCTTTGCCACATTTTTTTCAGTTTTACTTTAGTGCCTTGATGCAAACAGGATGCATGTTTTGGAATATTTTTAATCTGTACAGGTTTCCTTGTTTTCACTCTGTCATTTAGGTTAGTATTGTGGAGTAACTACAATGTTGTTGATCCATCCTCAGTTTTCTCCTCACAGCCATTAATCTCTGTAACTGTTTTAAAGTCACCATTGGCCTCATGACTCCTGAACGTTTTGACGTTTACCCACCGACCAATCGGTGCCCTTCTTTGAGAGGCATTGGAAAACCTCCCTGGTATTTGTGGTTGAATCTGTCTCTGTTTTAAATTCACTGCTTGACTGAGAGACCTTACAGATAATTGCATGTGTGGTACAGAGATGAGGTGGTCATTAAAAAATCATTTTAAACACTATTATTACAAATAGAGTGAGTCCATTGGAAACATTTCGAAATACATAATTCCACTTTGACATTATGGGGTATTGTGTGCAGGCTGGTTGTCACCGCTGGTGGCAGGCAGGACACGAGGCGCAGGGCTGCAGTAAATCAACATGATTTATTGTCGGAATCACAAAAACATCAAAAGGAAAGGCAGCAACCATGAACTGTTGTGTGACATGTACTAACAATAACCCACATGCAAGTGGGCAGGCAAAACCCTTAAATAGGATCCCCAAATAGAGACAATGCAGCACAGCTGCCTCTAACTGGGGATCACTAACACCTGCAGCATAGAGATGCTCAGAGGCATCTCTGAACACTCAGCCCTAATCGTGACAATATTTAACCTTTATTTTAAATAAACCCATGAAGGAAAATGTTTAGAGCTATGTCCAATAATATTACTCGTTTTGAGCACTAAATTATAAGCGTCTATATAGGCTTTATAGGTTATAGGCTTTCCCCCATTTTTAAATTTGGTGTCGTATTTTATCACGCAACAGCTTTTTCAGTGCGCATGTGATGTGACTGAGGTGAAGGAGGTTAAGGAGCAGGTTTGTACCAGTTATCATCCACCTCTGGAAGGACTAGACAACTGGAGGAAAGATGGCGGAAGTGGATGAATAAAGCAGCACGTCGAGCAACGTTGGGGATGGACAACAGTAGTATTGAAAACTGGAACAGAAAGGAAATTGTCTAAAATTGTAGTGGATGATACTTGTATGAATGGTAATGAATCACTTCTTGTTGGGATGCGTTTGTTGAGTAAGGATGCATATGTGGGAAACCCGTTTGAGGTGTTGAAAATTGTGAAGTATGCGCTGGAAAAGTGGAGTCTGTCAGAGTGACCAGAAGTCTCATTTTGATTAAATGTATTTCTGAACAAAAGAGGAAGATTGCAGTGAGCCTCAGAAGAATCCGGACAACACAGGTTTTGTTTTTTGAACTTGGGAGTAGAACACCTGTTGAAGGAGTGATCTCAGGGGTGAAGACGGATGTTCAGGTTGAATCCCTGAAGAGAATCCCTGTTGTGGTTGGTGCCGGGCGTCTGACCCGCTGGGTGAATGGGGAAAAAGAGGAAAGTCTGTCGGTCCTGTTGTTTTTTGATCAAGAGCAAATACCTACAGATGTGAAGCTTGGTTATATCCCCAAACCATTGCAGTGTAAGAATTGGGCCATGTTTCAAGTGTGTGCAGACGGACAGAGAATATTGTAGAAGGACGATGGTGGTGGGGATCATGATCCTGAGTTCCTGGACTGCCCTGTAAGGGTGAAGGAGATTGAGATGGCAAAAGTTAGAGCGGTCAATTGAATCTTCTATCTGAAGGCAATTCAAATAATTGAGAAAACAAGTGATGCTAGTGAAGATATGGTAGTGGATGCACCATAACTTGTAGTAAATGTTTGCTGCCAGGCAAAATATACACTGTGTGTTAAAAAGGTGGATTTTGTGGCATTCACAGTTGTACGGCACAAGTCTCAAAGAAATCTAAGAAACTGGACATTATTGTGGCTGCGGCAGAAACGTTTTTTGGGACTTAAGGATTTCACATCTGAAGACTTGCAAGGGGTACTGGCGCTGGAAGACCCGCCCTCCCAGGTTCCCCTTGAGCCTGTGTAGGGATAGGATCTGTTTAATTACAGAAAAGTTGTCTGATTTACTTTATTTTATTTTGTATTTTTTTAAATATAATTTAGTAGATGTTTTGGTATTTTGTTCCATTTTTGGGAATCCTGTTTTCACCCCGACCAGTAGATGGCAGAATGCACAATACATTGTGTGATCGCCAACATACCATAGAAGAAGAAGACTTCCGGCGTTTCACTTCCATACAGGCGTCGTAAAAATGGCGGAGCAAAGTTCCGTACCGAGTGATCTTTACAAGCACGTATATTCATTTCTACAGGAGAACAAGTTTACCAAGGCTGCTCAACAGTTCATCCAACAAGTTAAAGTGGTATGCGTTATATTCCGTATCCGTCTCTGTTTAGCAGTAGTTGTGTTTAACGCTGGTTAACTAGTTGACCCGCCGTGCTGACAACACGTGTGGTGTGTTTACAACACCTCTGGGTTACAACACCTCTGGGTTACAACACCTCTGGGTTACAACACGTGTGGTGTGTTTACAACACCTCTGGGTTACAACACGTGTGGTGTGTTTACAACACCTCTGGGTTACAACACGTGTGGTGTGTTTACAACACCTCTGGGTTACAACACGTGTGGTGTGTTTACAACACCTCTGGGTTACAACACGTGTCGTGTGATTACAACACCTCTGGGTTACAACACGTGTGGTGTGTTTACAACACCTCTGGGTTACAACACGTGTGGTGTGTTTACAACACCTCTGGGTTACAACACCTCTGGGTTACAACACGTGTGGTGTGTTTACAACACCTCTGGGTTACAACACCTCTGGGTTACAACACGTGTTGTGTGTTTACAACACCTCTGGGTTACAACACCTCTGGGTTACAACACGTGTCGTGTGATTACAACACCTCTGGGTTACAACACCTCTGGGTTACAACACGTGTCGTGTGATTACAACACCTCTGGGATGAAGCATTTCTTACAGTAAAATTATACAACAAATGTACATTTTGCCTCCGTAACAGGAATGGAGAAATTAATTATTTTATCATCTTGAGAGAATGTGAATGTGCAGTTAGGGACCGTCCGTAAAGGTGCTATTTGTATAATCATCATAAAAGTTGCACATTTTATCAGAAACATGTTGGTTATTTTCACAGCTTTCCATTTCTTTACATCCAGTCAAACTGAGGTCGTTTGGAAATTTTGCACAGAGAAACTTTCCTCTTTTCTTTTTTATAGCATTTGCTCCTCGGTCCCTCCCTAAATGTCTTTGATCCTTGAAGGAAGCAGACATGACAGAACTTTACTGATGTCAACTAGATTGAACCATTCATTTCATTCTATAGATTTGACATTATTCTGGTGAGCAAGGGATTATTTAGTCTTCTAGGGCAACATATGACAGCATGCATCTAATTATAGACAAGTTGACTAACTAGCCTAACAAAATGTCAGAAATGATCAATTAGGCCCCTCAAATCCTGCACTCCCTGTCAAAAAAACGCGGTCAAAAACGCTGTCCCTGTCAAAAAACCAAGGCTGTTGAGTCTGCCGATAAGAATGCAGTGATTGACAGAGTCGAAAGCCTTGGCCAGGTCGATGAAGACTGCTGCACAGTACTGTCTTTTATCGATGGCGGTTATGATATTGTTTAGTACCTTGAGCGTGGCTGAGGTGCACCCATGACCAGCTCGGAAACCAGATTGCATAGCAGAGAAGGTACGGTGGGATTCGAAATGGTCGGTGATCTGTTTGTTAACTTGGCTTTCGAAGACTTTAGAAAGGATCTGGATGTTCTGAGGAGAAGCAGGGGGGGGGCTTGGACAAGTTGCTGCGGGTGGTGCAGAGCTGTTGGCCAGGGTGGGTGTAGCCAGCCTATTGAAATTCTCGATAATCGTGGATTTATCGGTGGTGACAGTGTTTCCTATCCTCAATGCAGTGGGCAGCTGGGAGGAGATGCTCTTATTCTCCATGGACTTAAGTGTCCCAGAACATTTTGGAATTAGTGCTACAGGATGCAAATTTCTGTTTGAAATAGTGCTACAGTCTAACTGACTGTGTATATTGGTTCCTGACTTCCCTGAATAGTTGCATATCGCGGGGGCTATTCGATGCTAATGCAGTGCGCCACAGGATGTTATTGTGTTGGTCTAGTGCAGTCAAGTCTGGAGTGAACCCAGGGTTATATCTGTTCTTAGTTCTATCTGTTCTTAGTTCTACGTTTTTTGAAAGGGGCATGCTTATTTAGGATGGTGAGGAAAGCACTTTTAAAGAACAACCAGGCATCCTCTATTGACGGGATGAGGTCAATATCCTTCCAGGATACCTGGGCCAGATCGAATAGAAAGGCCTGCTCACTGAAGTGTTTTAGGGAGCGTTTGACAGTGATAAGGGGTGGTCGTTTGACCGCGGACCCATTACGGACGCAGGCGATGAGGCAGTGATCGCTGAGATCCTGGTTGAAGACAGTGGAGGTGTATTTGGAGGGCAAGTTAATGTCTTCCGTGCATGAGAAAGTTTGTAGCTAAGATGTTCTGATTTTTTTTTTTCTCGATATCATGCAACATGAGGCTAAAAACCTGCAGAGAATAAAGTTTCTGATGTTAATGATTCTTCCTTTACAACAGCCACCCCAGAAGGAAAAACAAGATGTCGGTCTTCTTGACATTTTCAACTTCTGGGTGAAGTAAGTAGCTAGTACACACCGTCTGATTTCATTCCTTCAATGTATTGTCCCCACTTGGCTGGAGGGAAAGACTTCCTGTATATTACATTCCAGCATCTTCCCAGACTTCTTGGTTTATGGGGTTTTAAACCATGAACCTCACATACCCTTTTCTTAGTGGAATTTAGTGTAAATGGATCAGAATGTTACTTTGTGTTCCTTGTTGCTAGTTCTGAATCACTGCTCTGTTTGTGCCGTTCCCATTTCAGGTCTCCTGAAGCGAAGAAACATAAGACGCTGCACAACGGTCCTGGAACCAGCGACAGTCCGTCTGCTAAGAAGACAAAGACTACAGAGAGCTCCAGTGAGGAGTCAAGCAGTGATGAAGAGGAAGCTGCTGCAGCACCTGCCAAGGCCACGCCCACAGGTATGCTCTCATCTATCCTGTTAATATATGCCATTTAGCAGACGCTTTTATCCAAAGCAACTTACAGTAGTGTGTGTGTAAAAAAATAAATAAATAAATGCCACGCTGCTTGCTTAGTGAGTACCTGACCTGAACTAGGGACCTCTGCCTTGCTAGCACACGTGGCAACCCTCCTGAAGCGTCTTACCAGTCGGCGCCACGTGAAAAGCTAGCTATTCGCTCAAGCAAGTGGGGACACCTAAGGCTGAGGAGTACATTTCTCACATCCCCATTAGTTCTGCAAACTGGATGTATCTGGTTGGTTCTGACCCCGCTGAGGATGGGGTAGACTCCTGTAATCAAACCCACGACAAGCTGCGTGCTCTTCCAACTGAGCTGAACTGTGCTGGCCCTTATTCCACAACCACCATCGTTGCTGGAACAATAACCTCGTCCCCATGCTCGAATTGCTGGTGCATAGAGTCTGGTATTAGTTAGCCCAAGAATGTACTCTTAAAGCTACCGTTACTCCTTAAAGGAAAGGTTCACCCATTTTGAATGTTATTGTTTTTGTGCTTCTGAGTGATGTTCTATCGATTCATTGGGTCATTTCATGTTTTCATGTGTATCTGAGTTATCAGGCAGAATCCGTCCGGTATGATCCGTCCTGACTAACTTGCCCTCCAAATACACCTCCTCTGTTTTCAACCAGGATCTCAGCGATCACTGCCTCATCGCCTGTGTTCGCAATGGGTCAGCGACCAAACGACCACCCCTTATCACTGTCAAACGCTCCCTAAAACACTTTTGCGAGCAGGCCTTTCTATTCGATCTGGCCCAGGTATCCTGGAAGGATATTGACCTCATCCCGTCAGTAGAGGACGCCTGGTTGTTCTTTAAAAGTGCTTTCCTCACCATCCTAAATAAGCATGCCCCTTTTAAAAAACGTAGAACTAAGAATAGATATAGCCCTTGGTTCACCCCAGACTTGACTGCACTAGACCAACACAAAAACATCCTGTGGCGCACTGCATTAGCATCGAATAGCCCCCGCGATATGCAGCTATTCAGGGAAGTCAGGAACAAGTACACCCAGTCAGTTAGGAAAGCAAAGGCCAGCTTTTTAAAACAGAAATTTGCTTCCTGTAGTACTAACTCCAAAAAGTTCTGGGACACTGTAAAGTCCATGGAGAATAAGAGCACCTCCTCCCAGTTGCCCACTGCACTGAGGCTCGGAAACACTGTTACCACCGATAAATCCACGATTATTGAAAATTTCAATAAGCATTTTGCTACGGCTGGCCATGCTTTCCATCTGACTACCCCTATCCCGGTCAACAGCTCTGCACCCCCGGCAGCTACTTGCCCAAGCCCCCCCCCGCTTCTCCTTCACCCAAATCCTGACGGCTGATGTTCTGAAAGAGCTGCAAAATCTGGACCCCTACAAATCTGCTGGGCTAGATAATCTGGACCCTCTCTTTCTGAAATTATCAGCCAAAATTGTTGCAACACCTATCACTAGCCTGTTCAACCTCTCTTTCGTATCGTCTGAGATCCCTAGAGATTGGAAAGCTGCCGCGGTCATCCCCCTCTTCAAAGGAGGAGACACTCTAGACCCAAACTGTTATAGACCAATATCCATCCTGCCCTGCCTTTCTAAAGTTTTCGAAAGCCAAGTTAACAAACAGATAACTGACCACTTCGAATCCCACCGTACCTTCTCTGCTATGCAATCTGGTTTCCGAGCTGGTCATGGGTGCACCTCAGCTACGCTCAAGGTACTGAACGATATCATAACCGCCATCGATAAAAGACAGTACTGTGCAGCCGTTTTCATCGACCTGGCTAAGGCTTTCGACTCTGTCAATCACCGCATTCTTATTGGCAGACTCAACAGCCTTGGTTTCTCAAGTGACTGCCTTGCTTGGTTCTCTAACTACTTTGCAGACAGAGTTCAGTGTGTCAAATCGGAGGGCCTATTGTCCGATCCTCTGGCAGTCTCTATGGGGGTGCCACAGGGTTCAATTCTTGGGCCAACCCTTTTCTCTATATATATCAACGATGTTGCTCTCGCTGCTGGTGACTCTCTCATCCATCTCTACGCAGATGACACCATTCTGTATACAACTGGACCCTCTTTGGATACTGTGTTTACTAACCTTCAATCAAGCTTCAATGCCATACAACACTCCTTCCGTGGCCTACAACTGCTCTTAAACGCTAGTAAAACTAAGTGCATGCTTTTCTATCGAACAATGCCAGCAACCGCCCACCGGACTATCATCACTACTCTCGACGGATCCGAATTAGAATACGTGGACACCTACAAATACCTAGGCATCTGGTTAGACTATAAACTCAACTTCCAGACTCACATCAACCATCTCCAATCCAAAATTAAATCCAGAATTGGCTTCCTATTTCGCAACAGAGCCTCCTTCACTCATGCTGCCAAACATGCCCTTGTAAAACTGACTATCCTACCGATCCTTGATTTTGGCGATGTCATTTACAAACTAGCCTCCAACACTCTACTTAGCAAATTGGATGTAGTCTATCATAGTGCCATCCGTTTTGTCACCAAAGCCCCTTACACTACCCACCACTGCGACCTGTATGCTCTCGTTGGCTGGCCTTCACTATACATTCGTCGCCAAACCCACTGGCTCCAGGTCATCTATAAGTCTTTATTAGGTAAATCCCCGCCCTATCTCAGCTCACTGGTCACCATAGCAACACCCACCCGTAGCATGCGCTCCAGCAGGTATATCTCACTGGTCACCCCCAAAGCCAACACCTCCTTTGGCCGCCATTCCTTCCAGTTCGCTGCTGCCAATGACTGGAACGAATTGCAAAAATCATTGAAGCTAGAGGTTCCTATCTCCCTCAATACCTTTAAGCATCAGCTGTCAAAGCTGCTTATCGATCGCTGCACCTGTATATAGCCCTTCTGTAAATAGCCCACACTACTACCTCATCCCCATATTTATTTTTGTTTATTTTTCACTAATCTTGCACTCCAGTATCTCTATTTGCACATCATAATTTGCACATCCTTCATTCCTGTGTTAATGATGATAATTCTGTAATTTATTTCTACTCTATAGTCTATTTATTGTCCTACCTCCCAACCTTACTGCATTTTTGCACTACATTTTGCACTCTGTTTATAGATTTTCTATTGTGTTTTTTGACTGTTTGTTTAATGTGTAACTCTGTGTTGTTATTTGTCGCACTGCTTTGCTTTGTCTTGGCCAGGTCGCAGTTGCAAATGAGAACTTGTTCTCAACTGACCTACCTGGTTAAATAAAGGTGAAATAAAAATAAAAAAAAATAAATAAAAAATAAAAAATAAATAAATGATGTAGCACTGTGACAAGTCACTCACTACACTGGAAGTTCTGCTTTTACATTGAGAAAATGTCTGTCATACATGTCAGATTTCCATACTTGCTGATGTCATAACTCGGGAGGATGTCTTCTCTCTAATGAGCCATTGATAATATGTTTGTGATATTCCTGCCTCAAGAAATTAAGCATTCAACTGAAACGTTAACCCAAGCCCTCTGACCATTTAAAGCAGCAGAGTCCAGCAGCAGTGGTGATTCCAGTGAGGAGGAGGAGGAGGCAGCAGTAGCGAAGGTACAGGAGAGCTATAATGTTTTCAACAATGAACCTTAAGCTTTGTCATGTTGAATTTGCTAACATAGGCCATTACAGAGTTATAAGCTGGCTTAGTGAATAATATATTGGTGTGCCCTGATGAAGGCAGCTTGCTGTTGAAACATTAATTTTAAATCCACTTCTCTGCTAACAGAAGCCTGCAGCAGCCAAAATCCCAGTGAAGACCCCTGTAGTGGCAGCAGCCAGGAAGAAGGAATCCAGCTCCAGCAGTGAGTCCTCTGAAGACGAGGCTCCAGCCAAAGTCCCTGTAGTTAGTGAGTACTTTTAACCTTTGTTCAACCATGAAGTCCCTTGAGACGAGGAATCTTTTCAGGACACTTGACCAAGATGATAGCTTTACCACAGGGGTTCTTAAACTTCTTCAGTCTGGGATCCAAGCTCATGAAAACATGCCCCCTTTTGTGGGCCCCAATGAGATTTGGTTGAGGGGGCCCCACCACCTCGCAGGGAAAACATTTTAGTGGCCCCCCTGTTGACGGCAGAGAGACATTGTAGTTTTAAAGTTAATTCCCTGAAAAGATAAACAACGTGCCCGACTCCACTTTACGTAAAGTTAAATTGGGTGCTGGATCCTCGCGTATGTCCCCCGTCCCGCAGGAGGCCTTTTGGTCGGCCGTCATTGTAAATAAGAATTTGTTCTTCACTGACTTGCTAAGTTAAATAAATAAAAAATAATCCAAAGAACAGAAACAGCACTCTGGTTAATACATTTAAATGTACATATTTTTATTGCCTCAGGAACGTTTGGGTATCAGTCACAAAGACTGATAGGGCTCATACATATATCGGTATTTTAGCAACATAATGTTGGCCGCTAGCTATCGGTCTAGTCTGTTTTAATTATTATATAAGGAATTGGCTTGGCAACTCGTTCTCTTTCTGAGAAATGCTCTTCTTCTCCAGGTCGGCCAGTTGATCTCAACATCTGAACAAAGTGAACAGGCTGTGTTGTTCAGACAGTAGGAGACGGACAGAAGTGTGGTTCAACCTCGTTAGCTAGCACGTTGTCTAGACTTTAAATATAAACATTAGCTGGCTACTCACTAGCACGTTGTCTAGACTTTAAATATAAACATTAGCTGGCTACTCACTAGCACGTTGTCTAGACTTTAAATATAAACATTAGCTGGCTACTCACTAGCACGTTGTCTAGACTTTAAATATTTGGTCGGCCGTCATTGTAAATAAGAATTTGTTCTTCACTGACTTGCTAAGTTAAATAAATAAAAAATAATCCAAAGAACAGAAACAGCACTCTGGTTAATACATTTAAATGTACATATTTTTATTGCCTCAGGAACGTTTGGGTATCAGTCACAAAGACTGATAGGGCTCATACATATATCGGTATTTTAGCAACATAATGTTGGCCGCTAGCTATCGGTCTAGTCTGTTTTAATTATTATATAAGGAATTGGCTTGGCAACTCGTTCTCTTTCTGAGAAATGCTCTTCTTCTCCAGGTCGGCCAGTTGATCTCAACATCTGAACAAAGTGAACAGGCTGTGTTGTTCAGACAGTAGGAGACGGACAGAAGTGTGGTTCAACCTCGTTAGCTAGCACGTTGTCTAGACTTTAAATATAAACATTAGCTGGCTACTCACTAGCACGTCGTCTAGACTTTAAATATAAACATTAGCTGGCTACTCACTAGCACGTCGTCTAGACTTTAAATATAAACATTAGCTGGCTACTCACTAGCACGTTGTCTAGACTTTAAATATAAACATTAGCTGGCTACTCACTAGCACGTTGTCTAGACTTTAAATATAAACATTAGCTGGCTACTCACTAGCACGTTGTCTAGACTTTAAATATAAACATTAGCTGGCTACTCACTAGCACGTTGTCTAGACTTTAAATATAAACATTAGCTGGCTACTCACTAGCACGTTGTCTAGACTTTAAATATAAACATTAGCTGGCTACTCACTAGCACGATGTCTAGACTTTAAATATAAACATTAGCTGGCTACTCACTAGCACGTCGTCTAGACTTTAAATATAAACATTAGCTGGCTACTCACTAGCACGTTGTCTAGACTTTAAATATAAACATTAGCTGGCTACTCACTAGCACGTTGTCTAGACTTTAAATATAAACATTAGCTGGCTACTCACTAGCACGTGGGCTTGTGCTTGATTGTTTGACACCTGTGTTAATTTTCTATAAAAGTTATGCGACCAGAAGTTAGTAATTATTCATGGATTTGCACTGCGTTGTACACAGCTCTGGTCTAATTTGTAACAAAAAGGCATTTTCATAGACTTACTTGAAAGACAGATCAGTGACAATTGCAAAAAAGTTATTAGTGGGTCTTGGTTGTGGAAGGCTTATATTTAGCCCAGGTATAATCTTACAAGCTATGAATTCATTAGATTATTCCTGACTTTTTGAAACAACGCTTATTTGGAGAAAATGTAAAACAAAAACAATCAATATATATATATCTAGTGACATTTAGCTGAACCATTAATACGGTAGTGTTAGCCTATCAAAGAACAAACCAGGCTTCATTTGATCAAAGTCATGGAAGTCATGAGGTAAAAGCTAATTGCTACTGAAAGTTGATTATTTCCTGGGGAGTTGCTTCTTGCCTCGGGAGTTGCTTCTTGCCTGGGTAGTTGCTTCTTGCCTGGGTAGTTGCTTCTTGCCTCGGGAGTTGCTTCTTGCCTGGGTAGTTGCTTCTTGCCTGGGTAGTTGCTTCTTGCCTGGGGAGTTGCTTCTTGCCTGGACGTCTGGCTCAGTGCAGTCCAGCAAAAAATAATAATACAGATTTAAAGCTTCAGAATGTAACAGGCTGTTAATACCATTTAATGTAAAAACTCAATAAAACGAGTCTCAATAAGGAAAATGTCAAAAACATTGTGCTATTACATTGTGTACTATAAGAGTTTTGGCTCAACAAGACAATTATTCTGCCCTGTTAGAGGGGGGTAACTGTCGGGTAACTGTCGGGTAACTGTCGGGTAACTGTCGGGTAACTGTCGGATAACTGTCGGGTAACTGTCGGGTAACTGTCGTACTGGTATCGTTCGGGCCTTACTTGGGTCCGTGACCCATACATTAAGAAAGCTGCTTGACCCAACCATTAGCATGTCCTTTGTGACCCATACTTTAAGAAATGCTGCTTTACGACAATGTACACATGATCACATATTTTTATAAGCATCGTTTCCATCATTGTGCTTCTTGGATGTTTTTTGTCTTGTCTTACTGACTGTTCTTCTTAATGTTACTTGTCTTGTGTCTTACTGACTGTTCTTCTTGCTCTGTAGAAGGTAAGGCGGCAGCCGTGACCCCCAAGGCAGCAGCAGCTCAGAAGCAGGCTGAGAGCAGCAGCAGTGAGGACAGCTCCAGTGAAGACGAAGTGCCCACTAAGGTACTGAAACTGATCCAACAATACACTACTTCTCACCTGGGGTGTATTCATTAGTTGCACACCGTTGCAAAACATTTTGCACCGGAAACAGGAGTTGATATTGGAGAAATTGAGGTAGGTCCCTCTCTGTTTCTTTTTCTTCTGTATGCTTCCTAGTGAACACATCCCAGGACAGCTGTCTGTTTCCTTCTTAGTGAACACATCGCAGGACCGCTGTCTGTATGCTTCCTAGTGAACACATCCCAGGACAGCTGTCTGTATGCTTCCTGGTGAACACATCCCAGGACAGCTGTCTGTATGCTTCCTAGTGAACACATCCCAGGACAGCTGTCTGTTTCCTTCTTAGTGAACACATCGCAGGACCACTGTCTGTATGCTTCCTAGTGAACACATCCCAGGACAGCTGTCTGTATGCTTCCTAGTGAACACATCCCAGGACAGCTGTCTGTATGCTTCCTAGTGAACACATCCCAGGACAGCTGTCTGTATGCTTCCTAGTGAACACATCCCAGGACAGCTGTCTGTATGCTTCCTAGTGAACACATCCCAGGACAGCTGTCTGTTTCCTTCCTAGTGAACACATCCCAGGACAGCTGTCTGTTTCCTTCCTAGTGAACACATCCCAGGACAGCTGTCTGTTTCCTTCTTAGTGAACACATCGCAGGACCGCTGTCTGTATGCTTCCTAGTGAACACATCCCAGGACAGGTGTTCATGTTACCATGGGAGCTGTGTTGCCAGTGACAGTTAACCTTCCTAGGTGTGGCACAGTATCTCCTTGGTCTGACAAACCAGCCTTGTGTGCCACGGTCATACGATGCAGGAACATACACATATCCTCCACAATATATATAGTAAGCACCATAATTAATATATACAGTAAGCACCATAATTAATATATACAGTAAGCACCATAATTAATATATACAGTAAGCACCATAATCAATATATACAGTAAGCACCATAATCAATATATACAGTAAGCACCATAATTCATTGGACTTTTTTTTTGTTATTTTTGTTCTGTACTCCAGCATTTAGAGTGTCAGATTTAATGTGAGGGTATTTTCATACTTATCAGATGAACTGTTTAGAAATGACAGAACCTTTTGTACATAGTCCCCATCAAAAAACATTGGACAGTTTAACATAATGTGGAATAAAGTAATCATTGTTAATATTTGGTGTCATATTCTTTACATGAAATGACTGCTTGAAGTCTGTAATGCATCGACATCACCAGACGCTGGGTATCTTCCCTGGTGATGCTCTGCCAGGCCTGTACTGCAGCCATCTTCACTTCCTGTTGTTTCAGGGACTTCTTGCCATCAGTCTCTACTTCAGCATGTAAAATGCATGTTCAACTGGATTCAGATCAAGGCTTTTCCACATGTTAGCCATCAAAACCCCTTCGCTGCTCTAGCAGTATGTTTAGGGTCATTGTCTTGTTGCATGATGAAGTGCCGTCCAATGAGTTTGGAGGCATTTGGTTTTATCTGAGCAGATAAAATATTTCTGTAGACTTCAGAATTCATTGTTCTACTTCTGTCTGCCGTCACATCATCGATGAAGACCAGTGAGCCTGTTCCACTGGCAGCCATACAGGCCCAAGCCATAACACCCCCTCCACCATGTTTCACGGCCCAAGTCATAACAACCCCTCCACCATGTTTCACGGCCCAAGTCATAACAACCCCTCCACCATGTTTCACGGCCCAAGCCATAACACCCCCTCCACCATGTTTCACGGCCCAAGTCATAACAACCTCTCCACCATGTTTCACGGCCCAAGTCATAACAACCCCTCCACCATGTTTCACGGCCCAAGCCATAACACCCCCTCCACCATGTTTCACGGCCCAAGTCATAACAACCTCTCCACCATGTTTCACGGCCCAAGTCATAACAACCCCTCCACCATGTTTCACGGCCCAAGCCATAACACCCCCTCCACCATGTTTCACGGCCCAAGTCATAACACCCCCTCCACCATGTTTCACGGCCCAAGTCATAACAACCTCTCCACCATGTTTCACGGCCCAAGTCATAACAACCCCTCCACCATGTTTCACGGCCCAAGCCATAACACCCCCTCCACCATGTTTCACGGCCCAAGCCATAACACCCCCTCCACCATGTTTCACGGATGAGGTGGTATGCTTTGGATCATGGGCATTTCTTATTTTTCTCCACACTTCCCTCTTTCTGTCACTCTGGTACATGTTCATCTTAGTCTCATCTGTCCACAATACTTTCCCCCAGAACTCTTGGGGATCTTTTTAGGTGCTATTTAGCAAACTATAATCTGGCCTTTCTGTTCTTCAGGCGTATCAGGCTGCACTCTAACCTCATAGTCATTGTATCCTTTCAAACTCAAAGTGCTGGAGTACAGAAACAAAATAACCAAAAATATGGTCACTGTCCAATGAATTATGGAGCTCAATGTAGTTTCATATTATTTTGGGGGGAAATGAAAATAAAAAATAAAGTCTCAGACCGACAACAAACTGTCACGGTACTCTTCATAGTTGGGTCAAGTTAAAATGCCCACAAGGATAATTCACACATTTCCACCTTTCTGCTGCTGTGCATAGAAAGTAGCCAGATAAGGGAAACCTTACTGTACTGACCCTGCCTCTCCTAACAGACCCCAGTGAAGGCCCCTGGTCCTGTCATCACCCCTCCAGCTAAAGCCCCTGCTAAGACAGTTGAGTCTAGCAGTGATGACTCTTCATCAGGTGAAGAGGCTCCTCCCAGCAAGAAGGCCAAGTCAGGTGTGTTCATGTATAGTAGTATCAAACCAGGTGTGTGTGTGTGTTCATGTATAGTAGTATCAAACCAGGTGTGTGTGTGTTCATGTATAGTAGTATCAAACCAGGTGTGTGTGTGTTCATGTATAGTAGTATCAAACCAGGTGTGTGCGTGTGTTCATGTATAGTAGTATCAAACCAGGTGTGTGTGTGTTCATGTATAGTAGTATCAAACCAGGTGTGTGTGTGTTCATGTATAGTAGTATCAAACCAGGTGTGTGCGTGTGTTCATGTATAGTAGTATCAAACCAGGTGTGTGTGTGTGTGTGTGTGTGTGTTCATGTATAGTAGTATCAAACCAGGTGTGTGTGTGTGTGTTCATGTATAGTAGTATCAAACCAGGTGTGTGTGTGTTCATGTATAGTAGTATCAAACCAGGTGTGTGTGTGTGTGTTCATGTATAGTAGTATCAAACCAGGTGTGTGTGTGTGTGTGTGTGTGTGTGTGTGTGTGTGTGTGTGTGTGTGTGTGTGTGTGTGTGTGTGTTTTCATGTATAGTAGTATCAAACCAGGTGTGTGTGTTCATGTATAGTAGTATCAAACCAGGTGTGTGTGTTCATGTATCTATCTAATTAGGGAGTAGACTGGGGCTGATGACTAGTAGGATTGGACGGTGTACTGGGGTATTTTATTAGGGAGTAGACTGGGGCTGATGACTAGTAGGATTGGACGGTGTACTGGGGTATTTTATTAGGGAGTAGACTGGGGCTGATGACTAGTAGGATTGGACGGTGTACTGGGGTATTTTATTAGGGAGTAGACTGGGGCTGATGACTAGTAGGATTGGACGGTGTACTGGGGTATTTTATTAGGGAGTAGACTGGGGCTGATGACTAGTAGGATTGGACGGTGTACTGGGGTATTTTATTAGGGAGTAGACTGGGGCTGATGACTAGTAGGATTGGACGGTGTACTGGGGTATTTTATTAGGGAGTAGACTGGGGCTGATGACTAGTAGGATTGGACGGTGTACTGGGGTATTTTATTAGGGAGTAGACTGGGGCTGATGACTAGTAGGATTGGACGGTGTACTGGGGTATTTTATTAGGGAGTAGACTGGGGCTGATGACTAGTAGGATTGGACGGTGTACTGGGGAAAACAGAGGTGATGTTTACTGTTGAACAGCACAAGACGTGATTAAGTTACACTTGAAATCCGATACTGTTTGCCAGTTAAATATCTTAACTAACTAGAAGTTAACTTTCTAAGTACCAACGTTTTCTACAGTTATGCTTTTGGTTTGCTAACTTGCTAGCTATAGGTGGCTAGCGTGCCAGATCATGCTTGGTTCCCTTCGTAGATCAAGTGAGTTTGAGATATAGGACCCTAAAAAAAGGTTTTCCCTCTTGATTGCTTTTTTTCCCTCATTCAGATTTCTCCTTTTTGTTTTTTCAGGTTTTGTTTCAAACTTTTTAAAATATAGAACATCCAATTTGATTGGCCACAACAATGGTCAATATGAATCATTGACACGTTTTGATTGTCATGTCTTATGATTGATTAACTTGGGCAAAGTAATGCTTTTTCTAATAAGTTGAATATATTTTTGAATTCCCTTTTGATGTCTGGATTCCGTGATTCCGTCCGCCTTCTCTGCATTGTGGAATTTATTTATAGGGCCCTACATATAACTTTATGAGCTGGGGTTGTCTTTCCTTGCATTTACTTGGTTTGCTTTCATCAGTTAGCATTTAGCTAGGTTTCGCTATGGGCATTTACTTGTACTTTGTTAGCATACTTAAAACATTAGATTTTTAAAGAACCTTTGGTGCACTGCCTGTAGTATACTCCATAGGAACGGTATGGAAATCTGTATACCGCCCAACACTAATGACCAGTGATGTAGAGGAAGGTCAATTCAAACTCAATTCACTCTTTGTTATACTGTGAAATAGTTTATCCACCTTGTTATACTGTGGAATCGTTTATTCCACCTTGTTATACTGTAGACGATTCCACCTTGTTATACTGTGGAATTGTCGATTCCACCTTGTTATACTAGATAAGTGTTTTTTTTCACAAAACACATATTGACCCTCAGCACACACGCTCTCCATCCCTGTGTGTGTGTGTGTGTGTGTGTGTGTGTAGGTGTATACAGTGCAGTCCCACCCCCTGGAGCTGCAGTAAAGAAGGCCCTGGCTCCTACAGTGGCCAAGAAGGACAGCTCCTCTGACAGCAGTGATGAGGAGGAGGAGGAGAAGAAGGAGAAGAAGGCGGTGGCAGGTAACTACTAGGATGTGTCAGAATACCCATACTTGCTTTTTGGGCATACCAAAATATATATATTTTTTAATTAAATTAACTTTTGATCTAGTAGAATTCCTTGCACACTATTGAGGAAGACAATCGTCTTTTCACACTTTGACAACCGCTGATAATCCGAACAGGAGACAAACACCATGCCTTAGACGACCACTCAGTATGGATGTGGAGTATGCTGATATTTGTTGCTTACTACATACGTCTTTACTAAACAGTACATTTGAAGTAGTATGTAGTACTATTAGTACACAGTATGTAGTTGCAGTAGGCAAGACTGGTGGCAGACTTCAGACAGGGCCCTAGCCGCCTCTTCTAAGTGATGATCCTGTCTGAACATTGAGTGCTCTGGACCTTTACTAATGCTATGCATGAAATATGTTAAGGTTTTACATGTGATACGTGACTGTGATGTACTTCTCTGATTGCTAGTCACTCTGGAGTAAAAGCGTCTTCTAAATGACTAATGTCCAATTTAAACGCCACCTCTATCATCTATAGCTAAAACAGCTCCTGTGTTTACAAGAGATCTGACTACATTATCTCCTCTGTTAAAACAGCTCCTGTGTTTACAAGAGATCTGACTACATTATCTCCTCTGTTAAAACAGCTCCTGTGTTTACAAGAGATCTGACTACATTATCTCCTCTGTTAAAACAGCTCCTGTGTTTACAAGAGATCTGACTACATTATCTCCTCTGCTAAAACAGCTCCTGTGTTTACAAGAGATCTGACTACATTATCTCCTCTGTTAAAACAGCTCCTGTGTTTACAACAAGAGATCTGACTACATTATCTCCTCTGTTAAAACAGCTCCTGTGTTTACAAGAGATCTGACTACATTATCTCCTCTGCTAAAACAGCTCCTGTGTTTACAAGAGATCTGACTACATTATCTCCTCTGTTAAAACAGCTCCTGTGTTTACAACAAGAGATCTGACTACATTATCTCCTCTGTTAAAACAGCTCCTGTGTTTACAACAAGAGATCTGACTACATTATCTCCTCTGTTAAAACAGCTCCTGTGTTTACAACAAGAGATCTGACTACATTTTCTCCTCTGTTAAAACAGCTCCTGTGTTTACAAGAGATCTGACTACATTATCTCCTCTGCTAAAGCAGCTCCTGTGTTTACAAGAGATCTGACTACATTATCTCCTCTGTTAAAACAGCTCCTGTGTTTACAACAAGAGATCTGACTACATTATCTCCTCTGTTAAAACAGCTCCTGTGTTTACAACAAGAGATCTGACTACATTATCTCCTCTGTTAAAACAGCTCCTGTGTTTACAACAAGAGATCTGACTACATTATCTCCTCTGTTAAAACAGCTCCTGTGTTTACAACAAGAGATCTGACACTACATTATCTCCTCTGTTAAAACAGCTTCTGTGTTTACAACAAGAGATCTGACACTACATTATCTCCTCTGTTAAAACAGCTCCTGTGTTTACAACAAGAGATCTGACACTACATTATCTCCTCTGTTAAAACAGCTCCTGTGTTTACAACAAGAGATCTGACACTACATTATCTCATCTGTTAAAACAGCTCCTGTGTTTACAACAAGAGATCTGACACTACATTATCTCCTCTGTTAAAGCAGCTCCTGTGAAGGTCACCCCAGCAAAAACTGTGACCCCTAAACATGTAGCTGCTGCAAAGAAGGTCGAGTCTAGCTCTGAGAGCACAGGTAGGTTCTAGACCTAGTTTCTAATGGCTATAGATTCTAAAGGTTCTAGACCTAGTTTCTAATGGCTATAGATTCTAAAGGTTCTAGACCTAGATTCTAATGGCTATAGATTCTAAAGGTTCTAGACCTAGTTTCTAATGGCTATAGATTCTAAAGGTTCTAGACCTAGTTTCTAATAGCTATAGATTCTAAAGGTTCTAGACCTAGTTTCTAATAATATGCCATTTATCAAACACGTTCATCCAAAGTGACTTAGTCGCTTAGAATAACAATAAGGAGATCAAGAAAAAGGATGGTTATTATTATAAATATGTTCCAGTGTAAACACTCAATACAATATAAATACCAGAGGTGGTTTAACTAAACAGCAAAGCAAAGATTAAAAACAGGCCAATTTGTGAAATGATTTATTTGACATGTTGTTGCGTGAGGCTTGGTGCTAAACGGAATCAGTAGGCTATTAAACAAACAGGCAACAGAAGCAGGATGGAATGTGTCATCCCCACGGCCTCCATAATGGATCACTCCTCTCAGACTGGTGTGAATCAGACGGGTCCAGACTGGTGTCTTGTACACCATGAATACCCCCCCCTCTCAACTTGTTTTTATTAGTGGGCGGCAGGCAGCCTAGCGGTTAGTGTTGGGCCAGTAACCGAAAGGTCGCCGGTTTAAATACCCCAGCCGACAAGGTGAAAAACATGTGTCCTTTGAGCAAGGCACTTAATCCTAATTTGCTCCAGGGTCTGACCCTGTAGGTAGGCTGTCATTTGTAAATAAGAATTTGTTCTTAACTGACTTCTCTAGTTAGATAAAATAAAAATATGACTTTCTAGCATGTCCAGCTAACTTACAGAGGGGCTCCCGAGTGGCACTGCATCTCAGTGCGAGGCGTCACTTCAGTCCCTGGTTCGAGTCCAGGCTGTATCATATCCGGCCGTGATTGGGAGTCCCTTAGGGTGGCACATAATTGGGCCAGCGTCGTCCGGTTTTGGCCGGGGTAGGCCGTCATTTGTAAATAAGAATTTGTTCTTAACTGACTTGCCTCGTTAAATAAAGGTTAAATAATAAAAGAGCATTCCATTGTTTAGCTACGTAGCTAAACTGGAGGATGTTGTTGGAACAGAGGAAAGCAACATTCACCTCCACAAGTACTATTTACATTGATATCCATACTGAATTAAGCACTTAAGGGCCCTCATGGGCACCCTTAACTTTTTCACTTAATTTAATGTTGTGCAACTGACTTAGTCATGGAAACTTAATTTTCCATTTATTTAAGATTGTTTTATGCCGCCGACTCCAGTACCCCCAACAGCCGACTCCAGTACCCCCAACAGCCGACTCCAGTACCCCCAACAGCCGACTCCAGCACACGTTGTTGTGGCCCCAGAAAAACACAATTCAACTCATTAGTTGACAAGTTGAGTCGGGAGTGCTTGTCCAGGGCTAGCTACAACTAAAATGAGTGCTGTTGGGAGTACTGGAGTTGGGAAACTTTTCTAGAGCAACGGTTAACACAGCCTTGTCTAAATCTTCAGTTTTCCACATCTAGTTTGAATAACTAGACACAATCAAGTTGCAACAGTACAATACACAGATTTTGTTGCACAATATCTCTTAAATGGAAGTAAAAGGAGTGAAATTGGGAGGAACCTAGCTGAATCTGTCCAATAGAAACATTAGTTTTAGTTGCAAAACGTTCTGTTTGGACTAATGATTACATCCCTGAGTTGAGGTTGGTGTTTTATTTTAAAGTCGCCATTGCTTGTCATCTTGTTCTTCTCTCAGACTCTAGCTCTGAAGATGAAGAAGCAAAGAAGCCAGCTGCTAAAGTTGTAACAGCTAAGGTTACTTCAGCTAAAGCTACCCCAGCTAAGGCTGTCCTGGCAGAAGACTCTTCGTCGGACTCAAGCTCAGAAGATGAGGATGAAGGAAAGAAGCCTGGTGCAAAGGCCACTCCGTCCAAAGCCACTCCGTCCAAAGCCACTCCGTCCAAAGCCACTCCGTCCAAAGCCACTCCGTCCAAAGCCACTCCGTCCAAGGCCACTCCGTCCAAGGCCACTCCGTCCAAGGCCACTCCGTCCAAGACCTCCCCTGCTAAGAAAGCTGACTCGTCAAGCTCAGGTAAAATAGACTCAATAGGACTGAGTCATTTTAGAACTGATTACTAGAGAAGACTGAGTCATTTTAGAACTGATTACTAGAGAAGACTGAGTCCCAGATCTGTTTGTGCCGCCTTGCCAACTCCTATGTCATTGTCACGCCAATGAGTTGACAAGATGGCACAGAAAGATCTGGAACTCAGGCTAGAGAAGAATATGCTTTAAACAATGCAGTATATTGCTAATCATTCTGGCCTTTTGGACTCCTCTATGATCTGCTCAGGGCTTGTAGTTGGCTAGGTAGACGTCATCAACACGAGAACTTTCAGATCTAACATCCATGTTGCTTATATTCTCACCCTGCACCTGTTGGCTAGATGGTGCTCTGACATCTTTCTATTCAAATAGTGGATGCAATCAACACTAAGCTGAAAGTTGTCAGTTACCATGGTTTTGTTGGCTGTTCTTCGTAGTTCTTTAGTCATCTAGAAAAACATAGTGAATGTTACATTTCTATTACTAACTTGGCTGGGACTTTAATATCAAACATACCCACAGAATCTATCGCCATTTTGAATGCTGACATGTTCCCCTTTGTCTGTCCTGTAGACTCTGACAGCAGCTCAGAGGACGAGGTACCAGCTACCAAGAAGCCTGCAGCTGCCCCCAAGGTCCCAGCCAAACCTGCTGCAGCTGCCAAGAAGCCTGCAGCAGCCCCCAAGGTCCCAGCCAAACCTGCTGCAGCTGCCAAGAAGCCTGCAGCAGCCCCCAAGGTCCCAGCCTCAGTTGTTAAACCAGCTGCTGCAGAAAGCAGCTCGGACTCCGACTCTTCTTCTGAAGATGAGGCTCCAGCTAAGAAGGCTACCCCAGCTCCTGCTGCTAAACCAGCCTCCAAACCAGCTACCCCCGTGGTGACCAAACTAGCCGCAGCCAAGGCCGCCGCCGAGAGCAGCTCAGATTCTGACAGCTCGGACTCAGAGGACGAGGTTGTTGTGGCCAAAAAGACCACCAGACCTTCAGCCGCAGTCAAGACTCCTGCTTCAGCCACAACGCCTGCAGCCAAGAGCCCTGCAGCCAAGAGCCGTGCAGCCAAGGCCCCGGAGTCCAGCAGCAGTGACGATAGCTCTAGTGAGGAGGAAGAGGGTAAAGTTTTTGCGTATATTATGACATGTTTGTCTTCGCCAAGGGTTTTTTCAGCTGTTCGTGCACATCTATTCTGGGGAATGCCGAAGTCTACGCTAGAGGCCTTCACAGGTCCAAGACGATCCACTCGTACCTGATATGCTGAAATATTTTTTTTTATATAGAGACCTGTTCCGAGCAGACCAGTGGACAACTAGATCTATTCCGTATTGACCTGGTTAGATCCAGACCCAGTCAGATCCAGACCCAGTCAGATCCAGACCCAGTCAGATCCAGACCCAGTCAGATCCAGACCCAGTCAGATCCATGTGAGGGGAGCAGCAGAAAAGTAGATTTTTGAGCTACTTTATTAACCGGAGCTGATAAAGCGCGAGGGAGGGAGAGAGAGATGACTCTAGCAGGGGCCGTGCTGTGTGTGTAGGCTACTGTGAGTGACTTTGGGAGGAGGGAGGGAGGGAGAGTAGAGAGGTAGGGAGGGAGAGTAGGGAGGGAGTAGGGACAGCAACCAACCAAGCAGACTTGCGCTATAGTAGACAAATAGCTGCCATAGCTAGGTTATTTATCATCCAATATGATTACCCAGTACCTCAGGAGAAGCTAGTTAAGCTACATAGCTAGGTTATCATCCAATATGATTACGCAGTACCTCAGGAGAAGCTAGTTAAGCTACATAGCTAGGTTATCATCCAATATGATTACACAGTACCTCAAGAGAAGCTAGTTAAGCTACATAGCTAGGTTATCATCCAATATGATTATGCAGTACCTCAGGAGAAGCTAGTTATGCTACATAGCTAGGTTATCATCCAATATGATTACGCAGTACCTCAGGAGAAGCTAGTTAGGCTACATAGCTAGGTTATCATCCAATATGATTACGCAGTACCTCAGGAGAAGCTAGTTAAGCTACATAGCTAGGTTATCATCCAATATGATTATGCAGTACCTCAGGAGAAGCTAGTTAAGCTACATAGCTAGGTTATCATCCAATATGATTATGCAGTACCTCAGGAGAAGCTAGTTAAGCTACATAGCTAGGTTATCATCCAATATGATTACGCAGTACCTCAGGAGAAGCTAGTTAAGCTACATAGCTAGCTAGGCTAATTGAGGCGTGCGCTTTCTCGTCTTATAACTCCATTCAGAATATTAAGTAGCAGCATGCCTGTTGACTCTTGGTCGTTTTAATTCCATCTTCCATTGGTTAGATCTCTCCCAATTTGCCACACGGACGCTCTTTGACTATAGCTATTTGCTGCTTTGATGACTTCTGATTGGCCAACAACAAGCTACACGATCCAGCAGCATAAATCTCTCTACTGCAGTAGTCTCGTTCGGATCCGTTCGGTTCCTTCCGGACAAATCAGTTGAAATTACATATACCTCTAGTCTATGCCCCTTCGTTGTTGATTGGTCAACAGTAGGGATTCTTCAATTAACTATCATTCAACGTGACAATTAGTTTTCAATAACATCAAAATATATGATCGATTTCTTGAGTTATCTTTTTGAGGAAGTGTATACTGGCTACGGTGTCTCAAAATGGACAAACTATACTGTTGCTGCATTCTTTAGTTTATTTTCAGCAAACCTAACGTGTAAATATTTGTATGAACATAACAAGATTCAACAACTGAGACATAAACTGAACAGGTTCCACAGACATGTGACTAACTGAAATGGAATAACGTGTCCCTGAACAAAGTGGGGGTCAAAATCATAAGTACCAGTCAGTATCTGGTGTGGCCACCAGCTGCATTAAGTACTGCAGTGCATCTCCTCCACATGGACTGCACCAGATTTGCCAGTTCTTGCTGTGAGATGTTACCCCACTCTTCCACCAAGGCACCTGCAAGTTCCTGGACATTTCTGTGGGGAATGTCCCTAGCCCTCACCCTCTCACCCAAGACGTGCTCAATGGGATTGAGATCCGGGCTCTTCGCTGGCCACAGCAGAACACTGTCATTCCTGACTTGCAGGAAATCCTGTACAGAACAAGCAGTATGTCTGGTGGCATCGTCATGCTGGATGGTAGGAGGAGCCTGCAGGAAGGGTCATGTCAGGAGGAGCCTGCAGGAAGGGTCATGTCAGGAGGAGCCTGCAGGAAGGGTCAGTCTGAGCACTGATGGAGGGATTGTGCGTTCCTGGTGTAACTCGGGCAGTTGTTGTTGCCATCCTGTACGTGTCCCGCAGGTGTGATGTTCGGATGTACCGATCCTGTGCAGGTGTTGTTACATGTGGTCTGCCACTGAGAGGACGATCAGCTGTCCGTCCTGTCTCCCTGTAGCGCTGTCTTAGGGGTCTCACAGTACGGACATTGCAATTTATTGCCCTGGCCACATCTGCAGTCCTCATGCCTCCTTGCAGCATGTCTAAGGCACGTTCACACAGATGAGCAGGGATCCTGGGCATCTTTCTTTTGGTGTTTTTCAGAGTCAGTAGAAAGGCCTCTTTAGTGTCCTAAGTTTTCATAGCTTTGTGAAGTTATTTGGATTTTTACGAATTATCTTTCAAAGATAGGGTCCTGAAAAAGGGACGTTTCTTTTTTGCTGTGTGTTAATGTACTGTGTGTATATGTACTGTGTGTGTATATGTACTGTGTGTGTGTATGTACTGTGTGTGTATATGTACTGTGTGTGTGTATATGTACTGTGTGTGTGTATATGTACTGTGTGTGTGTATATGTACTGTGTGTGTGTGTGTATATGTACTGTGTGTGTGTGTGTATATGTACTGTGTGTGTGTATATGTACTGTGTGTGTGTGTATATGTACTGTGTGTGTGTGTATATGTACTGTGTGTGTGTGTATATGTACTGTGTGTGTGTGTATATGTACTGTGTGTGTGTGTATATGTACTGTGTGTGTGTATATGTACTGTGTGTGTGTATATGTACTGTGTGTGTGTGTATATGTACTGTGTGTGTGTATATGTACTGTGTGTGTGTATATGTACTGTGTGTGTGTGTGTATATGTACTGTGTGTGTGTGTATGTACTGTGTGTGTGTGTGTGTATGTACTGTGTGTGTGTGTGTATGTACTGTGTGTGTGTGTGTATGTACTGTGTGTGTGTGTATATGTACTGTGTGTGTGTATATGTACTGTGTGTGTGTATATGTACTGTGTGTGTGTATATGTACTGTGTGTGTGTATGTACTGTGTGTGTGTATATGTACTGTGCGTGTGTATATGTACTGTGCGTGTGTATATGTACTGTGTGTGTGTGTGTATATGTACTGTGTGTGTGTGTGTATATGTACTGTGTGTGTATATGTACTGTGTGTGTGTATGTACTGTGTGTGTGTATATGTACTGTGCGTGTGTATATGTACTGTGCGTGTGTATATGTACTGTGTGTGTGTGTGTATATGTACTGTGTGTGTGTGTGTATATGTACTGTGTGTGTGTGTGTGTATATGTACTGTGTGTGTGTATATGTACTGTGTGTGTGTATATGTACTGTGTGTGTGTATATGTACTGTGTGTGTGTATATGTACTGTGTGTGTGTGTGTATATGTACTGTGTGTGTGTGTGTATATGTACTGTGTGTGTGTGTGTATATGTACTGTGTGTGTGTGTGTATATGTACTGTGTGTGTGTGTGTATATGTACTGTGTGTGTGTGTGTATATGTACTGTGTGTGTGTGTGTATATGTACTGTGTGTGTGTATATGTACTGTGTGTGTGTGTGTATATGTACTGTGTGTGTGTGTGTGTATATGTACTGTGTGTGTGTGTGTGTATATGTACTGTGTGTGTGTGTGTATGTACTGTGTGTGTGTGTGTATATGTACTGTGTGTGTGTGTGTATATGTACTGTGTGTGTGTATATGTACTGTGTGTGTGTATATGTACTGTGTGTGTGTATATGTACTGTGTGTGTGTATATGTACTGTGTGTGTGTGTATATGTACTGTGTGTGTGTGTATATGTACTGTGTGTGTGTATATGTACTGTGTGTGTGTGTATATGTACTGTGTGTGTGTGTATGTACTGTGTGTGTGTATATGTACTGTGTGTGTGTATATGTACTGTGTGTGTGTATATGTACTGTGTGTGTGTGTATATGTACTGTGTGTGTGTGTGTGTATATGTACTGTGTGTGTGTGTATATGTACTGTGTGTGTGTGTGTATGTACTGTGTGTGTGTATATGTACTGTGTGTGTGTATATGTACTGTGTGTGTGTGTGTATGTACTGTGTGTGTGTGTGTGTGTGTATGTACTGTGTGTGTGTGTATATGTACTGTGTGTGTGTGTATGTACTGTGTGTGTGTATATGTACTGTGTGTGTGTATATGTACTGTGTGTGTGTGTATATGTACTGTGTGTGTGTGTATATGTACTGTGTGTGTGTGTGTATGTACTGTGTGTGTGTATATGTACTGTGTGTGTGTATATGTACTGTGTGTGTGTATATGTACTGTGTGTGTGTATATGTACTGTGTGTGTGTGTGTATGTACTGTGTGTGTGTATATGTACTGTGTGTGTGTGTATATGTACTGTGTGTGTGTGTGTATATGTACTGTGTGTGTGTGTGTATATGTACTGTGTGTGTGTCTATATGTACTGTGTGTGTGTGTGTATGTACTGTGTGTGTGTATATGTACTGTGTGTGTGTGTATGTACTGTGTGTGTGTGTATATGTACTGTGTGTGTGTGTATATGTACTGTGTGTGTGTGTATATGTACTGTGTGTGTGTGTGTATGTACTGTGTGTGTGTGTGTATGTACTGTGTGTGTGTATATGTACTGTGTGTGTGTGTGTGTGTATATGTACTGTGTGTGTGTATATGTACTGTGTGTGTGTATATGTACTGTGTGTGTGTATATGTACTGTGTGTGTGTATATGTACTGTGTGTGTGTGTATATGTACTGTGTGTGTGTGTGTGTGTGTGTGTGTGTGTGTGTATATGTACTGTGTGTGTGTGTGTATATGTACTGTGTGTGTGTGTGTATATGTACTGTGTGTGTGTGTGTATATGTACTGTGTGTGTGTGTGTATATGTACTGTGTGTGTGTATATGTACTGTGTGTGTGTATATGTACTGTGTGTGTGTGTGTATATGTACTGTGTGTGTGTGTGTATATGTACTGTGTGTGTGTGTGTATATGTACTGTGTGTGTGTGTGTGTATATGTACTGTGTGTGTGTGTGTGTATATGTACTGTGTGTGTGTGTGTGTGTGTGTATATGTACTGTGTGTGTGTGTGTGTATATGTACTGTGTGTGTGTATATGTACTGTGTGTGTTTGTGTATATGTACTGTGTGTGTGTGTGTATATGTACTGTGTGTGTGTGTGTATATGTACTGTGTGTGTGTGTGTATATGTACTGTGTGTGTGTGTGTATATGTACTGTGTGTGTGTGTGTGTATATGTACTGTGTGTGTGTATATGTACTGTGTGTGTGTGTGTATATGTACTGTGTGTGTGTGTATATGTACTGTGTGTGTGTGTGTATATGTACTGTGTGTGTGTGTGTGTGTGTATATATGTACTGTGTGTATGTACTGTGTGTGTGTATATGTACTGTGGTCCTATTTATTGCTGTCATTTATTGCTTGTTATTAAGCATTTAATTGTATTTGCATACATATGACCAATTGAACTTTGTCCCTTGCAGCAGCAGCTCCTAAGGCAGCAGTGAAGGCAGCAGCCCCAGCCTCGACTAAGGCAGCAGAATCCATATCCGACTCCTCTGACAGTTCTGACTCGGATACTGAAACCAAGACGACGCCTGCTAAGCCTGCTCTGACCAATGGGAAGCCAGCTACACCTAAAGTCGCCAAGGCAACAACACCGGCTAAGGCTGCCGAGTCTTCATCCTCCCAGGACAGTAGCTCTGATGAAGAGGAGGAGGCTAGTAAAAAGACTGTGAAACCCGCTGCTACCCCCGGCAGCACCTCTAAACCCAAGGAGGCCAAAGCACCGGCAGCAGTCACTAACGGTAAGCTTTCAGCTCCACTACAAGTTAGTCTGGAACCTGGGAATCTGTTCAATGGTCATTTAAATTCACAATATTTACCCATTGATTCTTAAATAATATAACTTATCAATTAGTGATGGGGGGGATTCATCGTTACATATTGGGATATTATTTTTGACAATGTATCGTTTTGAGAATATGGGAATTTTGTTTTTGCGCTAGTTAGCCGCCCTCCTTCATAGCCTGTTCTCCATCTTCTTTTTAAATAGAGCCAATTAGTTTCCAGCACTTATTTCCATGACAACTGGTTTTCTCATGGTAAAGTGAGCAATATGTTTGGAATATCGAAACGCAATAAAATAACAGTATCGAATCCCAATACATATCGTATCGGCACCGAAGTATGGTGATAAATATAATATTGTGAAGTCCCTGGACATTCCCAGCCCTATTCATGTCTTGTGAGCTTAGTATAACTGTCTTATGTGTTGAGCGTCAGTTAAAAGGCCAAAGGAAATATATTTAGTGGTCCTTTACCAAGAGGGGTAACAGTACCTCGCCAGTGGCTGGATTGTTGAGGTCTAGTTTCATTGTCCTTATAAATAAATAATTAATGCATCTTGACTTTATAGTCAGAATTCCTTCATGTCTTCCTCAATTAGGTTTTAACTATTTTATAAGCAGGGTAAATGATTTACAAGGACAGTTGTCTCCATGTCACCCCCCCTCTTCTCTCGCTCCACAGGCACAGTTAACGGCAAGAGACGGACGGATGGAGAAGCCTCGTCTTCTGAGAGCGAAGAGGAAGTAAAGACACCTAAAAACAAGAAAGTAACACCAGCACCACAGACGTTCCCCAAAGTCTCTAAGAAGGTGAGACCCCATCAGAGACTGACTGGGTTCAGAGCTTGGCTTGTATGGCTGCTGACTGGCTGTGGGTTTGGTTCAATGTATTTGTTAATATGGCATAGTCTCAGTATTCAGATTCTGGATTCTGTATCGCTGAGATGATAGTCTGGCATGAATAGATGTTGTTCGACATATACAAGTGTGTTGGTGTGTAAAGGTTTAGGGGTGTATACAGAACAGAGGTGCATTGTGGTACTAACAGCTGTGGAGCGTGGTCAGATGCAGACTGAACTAAACCCCTCATTCTCTCTCTGATGGTCTGTGTCTGTCTCACCGTCTCTCTGTCCCTCTAAAGATCAATGTACCTTTCCGTAGAATAATAGAGGAGGACATTGAGGTGGACAACCGTCTGGCAGACAACTCCTTCGATGCCAAGGTGAGATTATCAACATGAAACCAGGGGCCAATACTCGCTTCATTCAGTTGCAATTAGTTTAATGTTCTTTTCTGTTACAAAATACATGTTTTAATAGAACTACTGTGTGCTAAGCCCCTCGTTTGAACAGCTTTACAGATCTCCCAAGTGGTGAACACCTCTAAATAATAATACATTCTGTAGTGTCAGGTGTGGAGCAGAGCAACACCTTTAAATAATAATACATTCTGTAGTGTCAGGTGTGGAGCAGAGCAACACCTCTAAATAATAATACATTCTGTAGTGTCAGGTGTGGAGCAGAGCAACACCTCTAAATAATAATACATTCTGTAGTGTCAGGTGTGGAGCAGAGCAACACCTCTAAATAATAATACATTCTGTAGTGTCAGGTGTGGAGCAGAGCAACACCTCTAAATAATAATACATTCTGTAGTGTCAGGTGTGGAGCAGAGCAACACCTCTAAATAATAATACATTCTGTAGTGTCAGGTGTGGAGCAGAGCAACACCTCTAAATAATAATACATTCTGTAGTGTCAGGTGTGGAGCAGAGCAACACCTCTAAATAATAATACATTCTGTAGTGTCAGGTGTGGAGCAGAGCAACACCTCTAAATAATAATACATTCTGTAGTGTCAGGTGTGGAGCAGAGCAACACCTCTAAATAATAATACATTCTGTAGTGTCAGGTGTGGAGCAGAGCAACACCTCTAAATAATAATACATTCTGTACAGTCAGGTGTGGAGCAGAGCAACACCTCTAAATAATAATACATTCTGTACAGTCAGGTGTGGAGCAGAGCAACACCTCTAAATAATAATACATTCTGTACAGTCAGGTGTGGAGCAGAGCAACACCTCTAAATAATAATACATGTCAGTCTGTCAAACCTGTCAGTCAGTCAGTCAGTCTGTCAAACCAGTCAGTCTGTCAAACCTGTCAGTCAGTCAGTCAGTCTGTCAAACCTGTCAGTCAGTCTGTCAAACCTGTCAGTCAGTCTGTCAAACCTGTCAGTCAGTCAGTCTGTCAAACCTGTCTGTCAGTCAGTCTGTCAAACCTGTCTGTCAGTCTGTTAGTCAGTCTGTCAAACCTGTCTGTCAGTCAGTCTCAAACTTGTCAGTCAGTCAAACTTGTGAGTATTAACTCCCTACCCACTCAGCCTGCCCTTTCAGCCTTACTGATAGTTAGATAATTTTATATTATATAATTTTACACAGGACATTTAAAACATTAATATATTGAATGGACAACAGGTAGAAGCACCTAAAACTTGCGCTCATTTCCAGTTCTTGATTCTAATATTTCTGGTGGTTTTCTACAATATAAATGGACTGTATTGTGTTCATCCATGTATGTGATCATGTCATAATGGGCTGAACATCTCTCTCTCTCTCCGCAGCGCGGGGCGGATGGAGACTGGGGCCAGAGGGCCAATGACGTGCTCCGCTTCACCAAGGGAAAGTCCTTCCGCCATGAGAAGACCAAGAAGAAGAGGGGTAGCTACTGTGGAGGAGCCATCTCCCAGTCCGTCAACTCCATCAAGTTCGACAGCGACTGAACCTCGTTCACCCCCCCCCCCATCAGCTGAGTTGACAGAAGGCCACACTGACAACTGGCTTCCTAGTGATTGTAGTCCATACGTCTGTCTGTTAAACCTGTAAAGGCGTTTTGATGGTGTTGAGGACCAGAGCCATCTTCAAATGCCTCCCTTTTCTGTTCTGATCTAAAGTAGTGCACTATATAGGAAATAGTGTGCTATTTAGGACTCAGGCAGATGGGTGATACCGATTACAAAGGGTTAATATCCTTATGCTGCATTTACAGCATATATCCCCTAGGTGGCGGTAGTACGGCACCAATTATGTTAAATATCAATTTAAAACTGTTTTTTTTCTCAGCCATTAATCTGTTGTAATGTTAAAGGCCGGTGTCGTTCCATAGCAAAATATACATTCTGTTTAGTGCAGTTTGCTTTGTCAGACACATTGCTGTGAAAAGGGTTGTTTGGATTTTGGGCTCAGGAAAAAGACTGTGTTTGTATGGATCATGCAGACCTGTGGTTTGTTTATCTGGGGGTTGAATGAAAACGTTTATTTGTTTCTCGTTGGTATGAGTTGTATGATGTGAATCTCTCATGGTTGCCGTCCCCTACCAGATCTCACAACACCTGGGTAAGTATTCAACCACTGCCATGTAGACTGTTCTTTTCTTCCTGAAATCTCATGTAGGCCCATCACGGTTTAGATTTGAAGGTTTTATGTAAGTATTTAACCGTTTTAAGCCTGGGAGTATCAGCGATCATCTAACTGTCCTTACAAACTGTAGTCTTGCCCGGGCCGTGTTCAGGGCCGTGTTCAGAAACAGGAGAACAACACTTATTGAACACGTTCAGGTAGAACCACCTCTTTCCACTCAGTTTTAAAACCTACTGAACAGGATCTGGTTGCATCCAAAATGACACCCTATTTCCTGTATAGTGCACTACTGGTCAAAAGTAATGCACTATAGGGAATAGGGTGCCATTTCAGATGCAACCCTGGTGTTTATTCCTGCTGAAGTGAGACTGCCCCCTGTTGGTCTGGTGGTTCATCATTGGCTGCTCAGGTACTTGTCTTTGCCCGGCAGCATGATTGACAGCCAGAACAGCCAATCGCCAAGTTTTTAATTTTGTGAATTACAATTTCCATTTTCTACTCAAATGTAACCCCTTTACTTTCTAATTGAATCTTATTACTGGAATAAAAGACTGACTCTTTCCTCCCTGCACATTTAAAACAGTATAGCATCATTTCCTTTGAAATAGAGCAGCTCTAGAACAATAGAAATACAACTAACATGTAAATAACCCTGACTGCAGTAGGATGCTTGTGTTCCCAGCTCCTGACTGCAGTAGGATGCTTGTGTTCCCAGCTCCTGACTGCAGTAGGATGCTTGTGTTCCCAGCTCCTGACTGCAGTAGGATGCTTGTGTTCCCAGCTCCTGACTGCAGTAGGATGCTTGTGTTCCCAGCTCCTGACTGCAGTAGGATGCTTGTGTTCCCAGCTCCTGACTGCAGTAGGATGCTTGTGTTCCCAGCTCCTGACTGCAGTAGGATGCTTGTGTTCCCAGCTCCTGACTGCAGATTGCTGAATCTAAATAAAACTTAGCTGTAGAGAAATTAGCACATTCTGGGGAGGGACCAACTGAGTATAACACTATCTGCATATAAGTGAATATGAGAGCTTCCTACTGCCTGTGCTATATTATTTATATATTTAAAAAAGTGCGGGGCCTAAAATCGAGCCTTGTGGTTCTCCTTTGGTGACGGGTAGTGTTTGAGACAGCTGATGTTCTGACTTTACACACTGAATTCTTTGAGATATGTAGTTTGAAAACCAGGACAAGGACAGCTCAGAAACACCAATACTCCTTAGCCGAGCAACAAGAATGGAATGGTCCACCGTATCAAAGGCTTTTGAAGGTCAATAAAAACAGCGGCACATTGCTTTGCATCAAGGGCAGTGCTAACATTTAAAACCTTCAGCGTTGCAGTTACTCAACCAGAAACCGGATTACAAACCTGACAGAATATTGTGAAGATCAAGAAAACCAGTCACTTGCTTATTTACACGTTTTTTCCAGTAACTTAGAAATACATGGCAATATTGAAATTGGCCTGTAAGTCAGGATCAGCTGGATCCCCCCTTTAAATAATGGATCAACTGTAGCTGCCTTCCAAGCTTTTGGGATTTCTGCAGAGTGAAGTGACAAGTTAAAAAGATTAGAGAGAGGCCTGACTATGATCAGGGCAGCTACCTTAAGGAAGAAAGGATCTCGGCCATCTGAACCAGAGGGGTTTTTGGGTCTAGTGTATGAAGCTGATGAAGCACCACTAACTCATTGACAGCCTGCAAAGAGAAACTATGTAATGGGTCTGGATTAAAAGATGGAGGGGTTTTGGGACATGCTACATTTGAGCATCTGGGAGAAGTTGACATGTTGGATGGACTAGGTGTTACTGAGTGAAATAGGGATCCAGATTGAATGAAATGGTGATTGAAGAGCTCTGCCATACAGTCCTTGTCTGTAACCACATCATCAATGTTAAGGAACGTCGGCAGCTGTGAGGTTATATTTTCCATGCCTTTCACTATTTTCCAAAACCTATTGGGGTTAGACCCACAAATAGAAAACTCTTCCTTAAAGTGATGTATTTTAGCCTGATGCACAACTTGAGGGCATTTTATTTCTCATCTGATAACCAATCAGCCTGATTATTGGTGTGCCAAGCTTTACGCCAAATGGTGTTCTTCAGGTGATGCAACTCTGCCATATCACGATCAAACCACGGGCTAAATCTGTTTTTAATTCTAATGTTCTTAATGGGGATGTGCTTATTGACAATACTACTGAAAAGGTCATAAAAGAAGAGCTAGGCATCTTGAGCAGAGGGGATCAAGCTGATTCTGACCCAGTTTACAGAGGCCAGGTCATAAAGGAAGGCTTGATCACTGAGGTTTTTCATCAAGCGTCTACAGCAGATCAGGACAGGTCGTTTGACTGAGCAGCCATTACACACACAAGCAATAAAACAGTGCTCACTAAGGTCATTACAGAACACCAGCCCTATACCTATCTGGGATATCTGGGAGGATTATATCAAGGAGAGTAGCATCTTCAGTGTTTAGAGTCAGACCGTGTTGGATTGGTTTTGATCTGAGTGAGATTAAGGGAGTCCTATTGCGTTAGAACCTGGGCAGGTGGTTTAAGCATGTCCCAGTTTAGGCCAGTACAGAGCTTATGGTGGGAAGAGTGCAGGCCAGTGCTGAAGGAGGACAATAACAGTAATCAAAGAGTTATTTGAGAAGTTAATGTTTAAAACCAACAAATCAAATTGTTTGGGGACAGACTTGGAGGAGACAACAGAACAGGTGTTCCTGTGTGTAGATTGCCACTCCAACCACTTTAGAGGATCTGTCCTGTCTAAAAAGATTATAGCCAGAAATACTAACATCAACATTCAAGACACTTTTTCTCAACCACGTCTCTGTAATAACAAACACACAGGATTGGATCTGTGGACCCACACTTTCAGTTGGTCAACTTTAGGTAACAGTCTTCGAGTGTTTACATGCAAAAAAAAAAACAGGCCTTTATGGGAACAGAAATCAGCAGTTTATAACATCAGAAACGTTGTTGTGTTTGGACTACAACACAGGTCAGCGTTTGAACTAGTCACAGTAAGAGGCCGGATGTACATTTCCAGATAACATTAGCAGTAAGACAATCAGTGCACAGGAAATCACATGGAACAATTTACAGTTTGTTTGATTTTATTAGATTTGTATGGGCATCCGATGGCATTACGATCAGGTTAGAAAGCAATTGCATTGTGTAGCATGAATATAACCCTTGTGAGAGAGAGAGTGATATGGGAGGCCAAGAGTCTGAGGAACCAGGAAAGTGTTAGTCTCGATTGTGGAAACAAACATTGGCTGTCCCACGTTCAGATTAACCTGCCGGTTTACAGTCAATAAGACGGAGCAGAAAGCAAAAGGAAATAATACAGATTATTGGCTCTGGCCATTGTCTCAAAAAAGTCCAGTCTAAAAACGGAGACAATATAATGCCGAGTGGTAAGAAACTAAATATTTTTAATAAGATTCATTTTAAAAGCCAGCGGAGTGTGTGTGTGTGTGTATATGTATGTGCGTGCAGCAGGCCAGTGAAGCGGTCAAGGGAAGGGAGTGTGACACGGGTACTTCACCAAACACAGTAGGAACAGGGCAGGCAGGTAGGGGCAGACCACCGGGAGCAGGAGGGGTTCATCCACTTGAAAGAAGCCTTTTCCGGGCAGTAGACAAGGAGGCTTTCGATCAACAGGTGCGCTGTTAAATATAGGACCGGCACAGGAGGAACGCTGGAGCAGAGAGCTATTTTAATCTGTTTACTTAGATATTACATACTATTGCCAAGTTACTAGATGGCTGTAGATGGCAAATTGTTTTAAATGAATATAACGCTAAACAAACTGGAAGACACAAGACCGCACTTCCTCCTTGAAGTCTCTCTATGATTGGAGAATGCTTGTGTTCCTAACTGCAGTAGAATGTCAGATGATTAAATAAACAAAATAATACAAAATCTAAATTTACATTCCAAATAGATATATTATGAGCTTTTTAGATGGCATATACAGTACATTGCATTCAGGAAGTATTCAGATGGACTTTTTCCACATTTTGTTATGTTACAGCCTTATTCTAAAATTGATAAAATAATGAGTTTTCCCTCATCAATCTACACACAATACCCCATAATGACAAAGCAAAACCGGTATGAAATATTTGCAAATAAAACTGAAATACCTTATTTACATAAGTATTCAGACCCTTGGCTATGAGACTCTAAATTGAGCTCAGGTGTTTCCATTGATCATCCTTGAGATGTTTCTACAACTTGATTGGAGTCCATCTGTGGTAAATTACATTGATTGGACATGATAGATAGATAGATAGATAGATAGATAGATAGATAGATAGATAGATAGATAGATAGATAGATAGATACTCAGGGATCAATAAACTATCTATCTATCATGTATGTGATTGATTTGGAAAGGCACACACCTGTCTATATAAGAAAAAAAGTAAAGGAGTCTGAACACTTTCCGAATGCACTGTGTATACAGTCATGTGAAAAAGTAAGTACACCCCCTGGAAAGTGGTATTTTAATTTTAATTTTTTACATATTTGGCCACATGGATATGTGAGCTATGTTCTCATCACATTCATTGGTAAAGGTTACCCAATTTAACAAATCACACAAAAAAATACTTTTCAAATGTTATTCAATTAAAATAAACATAAATGCCTTTTCCTTCTGGGGAAAACGTTAGTTCACCCCTACCTTTACCATCACATAACATGGATACAATTAGAATTAGGTACCAAAACAAGTGCAAATGATTAGAAAACATTAGAGAGAAACTTAGGAGGGTCCAGCCTTCCATAAAGATAAGAACATTGGTCTGGTTTGGTCTTAACCATATGGGTGTGTGGTAACACATCATTCAAAGATCAAAAGACCTACCTGAGACCCTCAGAAGAAAGATTGTTGATGCCCATGAGACTGGGGGGGGGGGGGGGGGGGGGGGGTTACAAGTACATTTCCAAGTACATCATTCCACTGTCTGACGGCTCATCTACAAATGGAGAAAAGTCCACTGGCAAACTACCTAGGACAGGTCGTCCCACCAAAGTCAGCCCAAGAGCTGACCGAAAGATGCTCATAGAAGTCTCTAAGAACCCCAGGGTAACATCAAGGGATCTACAGGCCTCTCTTACCATAATAAATGTTGAAGTGAGTCAACTGTCAGAAAGAGACTGCACAAACTTGGCCTACAAAATAATATCAAGACACTACTGATGTTTGCCAGACAACACCTGGGTAAAGACCAAACCTACTGGAACAATGTGCTCTGGACAGATGAGTCAAAGGTGGAGCTGTTTGTCCGCAATGCCAGACGCCATGTTTGGTGAAAACGAAACACTGCCTTTTGAATAGAAGAACCTCATACCAACCATAAAGTATGGAGGCTTGTGGCGTTATGGTTTGGGGCTGCTTTGCTGTATCTATCTATCTTTGCTGTATCATGACCCAGTTGAAGCAGTACTGTAAAGAAGAGGGGGCAAATATTCCTCCCAGTCCATGTAAGAGACTGATAGACAGTTACAAGAAACATCTACATGAAGTTAAGAAACACCAGCTATTGAAGCTAGAGGTGGACTTATTTATTCTGCACTATGGAACTGCATTTCTGTAGATCTTTGATAAAGAAATTATTGCAAAGTATAATTCGTGTCATTAGTTAAATTAGTTAACCTTTATCTGTCAATAGTGTTGAAGTGAAGATTACATATCCATCTGTCCAAATATGTAAAATAATAAAAGACAACTTTCCAGGGGTGTACTTACTTTTTCACATGACTGTATTTCCCATTATACTGTGAATGTGTCCCTATGTATAAACAGTGTGATGGTCTGTCCAGTGTTCAATGTCTCTATTACTTGGGAAAGTATTTGTGAGTAAGAGCAGTTAAAATGCTTTAAGGACAACGATGGTGTTTAGACGTGTTTGTTGCATCATATGTAGATGATCTGTTGCTCCTTTTCTAATCCCACTGCAGGAACCACACGATGATCACGTGGTTGTACACGCCAAGGTTAATAGGATTTACCTACTCATTCTGCCTCAGAAGAAAGTGGGAGAAGTGGTTTGCAGGGGCGGATTGGCACATGAGCTGGACCATTTTATTTGTTGGGTGGGTTGGTTGAAATTGAGACTCATTTTATATATGGAACTGTGCAAAAGGTGAGAGTTGTTTTAAAAAAAAAAGAAAGTGTAATTTCTCTTCTATACTAATCTATAATGAGCCTTTGGCTGATCAGTGGGCAACGGCCGGCTTTAGATAGATAGATAGATAGATAGATAGATAGATAGATAGATAGATAGATAGATAGATAGATAGATAGATAGATAGATAGATAGATAGATAGAGAGAGAGATAGAGAGAGAGATAGATAGAGATAGATATAGATAGATAGATAGATAGATAGATAGATAGATAGATAGATAGATAGATAGATAGATAGATAGATAGATAGATAGATAGATAGATAGATAGATAATCTAATCTTTTTAGAATTCAGAGTTTTAGAGAATTTGGCATCCGTCCAACCAACCTCACAAACGCAGCCCACGTGTAACCATGCCAGGGAAGCTCATCTGCGTGCTCATCGTCCTCACCAGGGTCTTGACCTGACTGCACAGTTAACCGTCGTAACCAACTTCAGTGGGCAAATACTCACCTTCGATGGTTACTGGCACACTGGAGAAGTGTGCTCTTCACGGATTAATCCTGGTTTCAACTGTACCGGCAGACAGTGTGTATGGCGTTGTGTGGGCGAGTGGTTAGCTGATGTCAACGTTGTGAACATAGTGCTCCAAGGTGGTGGTCGGGTTTTGGTATGGGCCAGGGGCGGTTCTATGATTTTAAAATGCTGGGGCCATAGGGGGGCAGTAGTTATTACTAAGGGGCCATGTTTTGCTAGTTTGGTCCGAGGGCATTCTCCAGCAGCAAACATTTTTTACCAGGAAAGTTTTGTTTAATACATTTCTTTAAGATAAAAGATTAATTACAAAACATACCATTTGCTACCTCCAGACAGAGGCCCAGTTATAGTGGTGAGTTGTATCTCCAGACAGAGGCCCAGTTATAGTGGTGAGTTGTATCTCCAGACAGAGGCCCAGTTATAGTGGTGAGTTGTATCTCCAGACAGAGGCCCAGTTATAGTGGTGAGTTGTATCTCCAGACAGAGGCCCAGTTATAGTGGTGAGTTGTATCTCCAGACAGAGGCCCAAATCCATAGTGTACTGACCTGCTGCTGTCCATAGTGTAGACTGACCTGCTGCTGTCCATAGTGTAGCCTGACCTGCTGCTGTCCATAGTGTAGCCTGACCTGCTGCTGTCCATAGTGTAGACTGACCTGCTGCTGTCCATAGTGTAGACTGACCTGCTGCTGTCCATAGTGTACTGACCTGCTGCTGTCCATAGTGTAGACTGACCTGCTGCTGTCCATAGTGTAGACTGACCTGCTGCTATCCATAGTGTAGACTGACCTGCTGCTGTCCATAGTGTACTGACCTGCTGCTGTCCATAGTGTAGACTGACCTGCTGCTGTCCATAGTGTAGACTGACCTGCTGCTGTCCATAGTGTAGACTGACCTGCTGCTGTCCATAGTGTACTGACCTGCTGCTGTCCATAGTGTAGACTGACCTGCTGCTGTCCATAGTGTAGACTGACCAGCTGCTGTCCATAGTGTAGACTGACCTGCTGCTGTCCATAGTGTAGACTGACCTGCTGCTGTCCATAGTGTAGACTGACCTGCTGCTGTCCATAGTGTACTGACCTGCTGCCGTCCATAGTGTAGACTGACCTGCTGCCGTCCATAGTGTAGACTGACCTGCTGCTGTCCATAGTGTACTGACCTGCTGCTGTCCATAGTGTAGACTGACCTGCTGCTGTCCATAGTGTACTGACCTGCTGCCGTCCATAGTGTAGACTGACCTGCTGCCGTCCATAGTGTAGACTGACCTGCTGCTGTCCATAGTGTACTGACCTGCTGCTGTCCATAGTGTAGACTGACCTGCTGCCGTCCATAGTGTAGACTGACCTGCTGCCGTCCATAGTGTAGACTGACCTGCTGCTGTCCATAGTGTAGACTGACCTGCTGCTGTCCATAGTGTAGACTGACCTGCTGCTGCAGTACTTCTATGTGAACTGTAGCATTCTGTTGGGTTTGATTTGACCGTGTTCATGTTGCTCTCTTTGACCTTCTATCTACTGTGTTTGTGAGAAAAGTAGCCGTTTGAATGCACTGTCATTTGGCAAATGTTATCATTAAAATTAAACTCTTTATGATCAGTGGCGATTTTAGCATGTAAATCTTGGTGGGGCAAAAAACATATTTATTTTTTGTTTTGCATGCCAGCAAAGCCACTACACAACACTAAACTATACATTAACAACACAACACTAAACAATACATTAACTACACAACACAACACTAAACAATACATTAACTACACTAGAACGGTGACAAACGGGCCAACAAACTGTTAGGGCCGACATAAAGCTGTCCCAACAGCAGAGTCCCAACAGCAGAGTCCCAGCAGCAGAGTCCCAGCAGCAGAGTCCCAACACCTTACCTTACACCTGGCTATCAGCAGAGCCTTGTCTGGCAGGAAAACAGTTCATCCAGCCTCATTTACTGCCTTTTAAAAAAACATAGCTGATATGGCTGACTTGCTTTAACAAATGTGGTTTCTACTGAGAATTATGGCGGACGTCAAGCGGATAAGAGTCAATACGTAATTTCGATTAAGACATAATCGGCAAACTAGGACGGACGTAGTCAATATAACTATTTGTTCAGTGACAGAATTCAGAACATGGGCCACTCTTACGGTGTTCTCCCTGTACACCAAGTCAGAACAGTAGGAAGAATAAAGGGAGCATATAAACAGACAATGAAAGCTCTTACAATATTTGATGATTACATTTCTCTAAAACAGGTTATAGGCTACATGTGCACCACCAAGTCAGAACAGTAGGAGAAATTAAGAGGTGAAAATAGACCAAATTATTAGAGTGAAGCACATGGGCTACTAACAGCTTACTACACAACATACACTTAGTATTACTTTCTTAGCTACAGAATACATATCTCCCTGGCATTCAACATAATTTATGAAGCAGCATAAGACAGTTTTGGACTCACGTTGTTGTGATGTGCTCACTGGAACACGAAGGTGGTGCGACGGTCCTTCGTGGGCAAATTTGATCATCAAAGAGAATGATGCCGGATTTACAACTCTGAGTTGACTGACCGTTCAAAACGTATTTTCCCAGTTTGAGCTGTTTATTCCCGACTTCCCAGTTGCAATGCTTGCAGCCACTGCCACCGATTCCTTCTAAATCACTCATTGTTGAATTTGCGATCTCCAAATTGTTGTGTAATGTTTATGTCCAATGGCTGATGAGCACCGATACATTTTATCTCTATTTTCTCTTCATTATTTCTCTTCATAAGGATTAGCCAGTAGACTTGATTCATGATGATGACTGCTAGCTAAGATTGTGGAAGTAAGATGTTGACATGATCAGTCCAATCAAAGCTACTGTACATATATCGTGATTTGACGTAATTTCTGTGGCCAATGACCTTAAGCCTTCTTGGAAGGGCATTTGTAATATAACTCTATGGCAGGACCCAAAGGTCTGAAATGTTGGATGTCTACTCTTACTAAGGACAACTTGGGGATGGCTTAGTGTCCCCATGAGTGACATAACACTGAGCCAATCACGGCGCAACTAGAGAACATTACCCACCCTTACGCTCCGTATTTTCAGATGGCTGCCTCACCACCACAGAAAGCACTGAGCTAGGCTGAAACACCTGCATTTCAAGAAAACAAAAAAGAGACCATGTTTGTATGTGGCTTTATTAACTCAATGTACAGTATATACACAATGGTTCAAAAGGAATCTCAAAGGAATCTCAATACTTTCTGAATGCACTGCATATACACTACCGTTCAAAAGTTTGGGGTCACTCAGAAACGTCCTTGTTTTTGAAAGAAAAGCAAATTTTTTGTCCATTAAAATAACATCAAATTGATCAGAAATACAGTGTTGTAAATGACTATTGTAAATGTTGTAAATGACTATTGTAGCTGGAAACGGCAGATTTTTTTTATGGAATATCTACATAGGCGTACAAAGGCCCATTATCAGCAACCATCACTTCTGTGTTCCAAGACTAGTTGAGTATCTGGAGCACCAGCATTTGTGGGTTCGATTACAGGCTCAAAATGGCCAGAAACAAAGAACTTTCTTCTGAAACTCGTCAGTCTATTCTTGTTCTGAGAAATGAAGGCTATTCCATGCGAGAAATTGCCAAGAAACGGAAGATCTCGTACAACGCTGTGTACTACTCCCTTCACAGAACAGCGCAAACTGGCTCTAACCAGAATAGAAAGAGGAGTGGGAGGCCCCGGTGCACAACTGATCAAGAGGACAAGTACATTAGAATGTCTAGTTTGAGAAACAGACGCCTCACATACAGGAGTGATGGTTGCTGATAATGGGCCTATGTAGATACTCCATAAAAAAAATCAGCCATTTCCAGCAACAATAGTCATTTACAACATTAACAATGATGCTATTTTAATGGACAAAAATGTGCTTTTCATTCAAAAACCAGGACATTTCTAAGTGACCCCAAACTTTTGAACGGTAGTGTATATGGGGAAGGTAATCAGGGAGGTGATGGAGTCCAGGTGAGTCTGATGAGGTGCTGGTGCATGTAACCATGGTGACACGTGTATGTAATAATGAGCAGCCTGGTGACCTCGAGCGCCGGAGAGAGAGAATACATGACAGTTATTTATCTTTGTGTAGCACAAGATTAATCAATCAATAAACGTGCATGTAGAAACAGATATTAAAAACAATTCCGAAAAATCAACCTGCAGTAAAGATGTGGTTGTCCCTGATAGCACTGACTTTGCTCACAGCTGCTTGTTTAAAGAAATGTACTTCCTGTGATCGGTGAACAGGTGTTAGACCAAAGCAGCAAGGAAGTCTTTTAATAGGCAGGAAGGGGTCATGGGACCTGAATGATAAAATACCAAATAGTAAACAAACACAATTCACTCCCTCCCCCCACACATCACATGGTTATAAACAGACCTGGGTTCAGATACTATTCACTCCCTCCCCCCACACATCACATGGTTATAAACAGACCTGGGTTCAGATACTATTCACTCCCTCCCCCCACACATCACATGGTTATAAACAGACCTGGGTTCAGATACTATTCACTCCCTCCCCCCACACATCACATGGTTATAAACAGACCTGGGTTCAGATACTCTTCACTCCCTCCCCCCACACATCACATGGTTATAAACAGACCTGGGTTCAGATACTATTCACTCCCTCCCCCCACACATCACATGGTTATAAACAGACCTGGGTTCAGATACTAGTCACTCCCTCCCCCCACACATCACATGGTTATAAACAGACCTGGGTTCAGAAACTATTCACTCCCCCCCCCCCCCCCCCCCCCACACATCACATGGTTATAAACAGACCTGGGTTCAGATACTATTCAGAGAACAGCACATATGTTACAGAAGACTAATTCCGTTTCTTCTAGCAGTATTGACACTATTCTATACATTGTCATGATGCAAACACAGCAAACCCAGAGGGTTGGTGGTATTGTGCAGTGACAAAGGATCACCATGGTTACTCTATGGTTGCCTTATTAAGGTACTGTTTTCACAATGAAAGCTAGTTTGAACATAAACAAGTTGGTGGCAGCTCAGTTGCCACTAGCTTTAGTCTTACAAAGCACTTCATTTTAACAGTGTAAGGAATCTAGGGGATCCAGGGGGGATCTAGGGATCCAGGGGGGATCCAGGGGGGATCTAGGGGGCATCTAGGGATCCAGGGGGGATCCAGGGGGGATCTAGGGGGCATCTAGGGATCCAGGGAGAATCTAGGGATCCAGGGGGGATCTAGGGGATCCAGGGGGGATCTAGGGATCCAGGGGGGATCTAGGGATCCAGGGGGGATCTAGGGGGCATCTAGGGGATCCAGGGGGGATCTAGGGGGAATCTAGGGGATCCAAAGCTGCTTATCGATCACTGCACCTGTATATAGCCCTTCTGTAAATAGCCCACACTACTACCTCATCCCCATATTTATTTTTATAATTTTTTCCGCTAATCTTGCACTCCAGTATCTCCATTTGACATCATAATTTGCACATCCTTCATTCCCGTGTTAATGCTAACCTGTAATTTATATCTCCATGGTGATATATGGTCTATTTATTGTCCTACCTCCACTCTGTATATAGATTTTCTATTGTGTTATTGACTGTACGTTTGTTTATTTCCCATGTGTAACTCTGTGTTGTTTTTGTCGCACTGCTTTGCTTTGTCTTGGCCAGGTCACAGTTGTAAATGAGAACTTGTTCTCAACTGACCTATCTGGTTAAATAAAGGTGGAAAACATGATGCTGCCACATGGTGCTTCACGGTTGGGATGGTGTTCTTCAGCTTGCAAGCCTCCCCCTTTTTCCTCCAAACATAACGATGGTCATTATGGCCAAAGAGTTCTATTTTTGTTTCATCAGACCAGAGGACATTTCTCCAAAAAGTATGATATTTGTCCCCATGTGCAGTTGCAAACCGTAGCCTGGCTTTTTATGTTGGTTTATGAGCAGTGGCTTCTTCCTTGCTGAATGGTCTTTCAGGTTATGTCGATATAGGACTAGTTTTACTGTGGATATAGATACTTTTGTACCTGTTTCCTCCAGCATCTTCACAAGGTCCTTTGCTGTTGTTCTGGGATTGATTTGCACTTTTCGCACCAAAGTACGTTCATCTCCAGGAGACAGAACGCGTCTCCTTCCTGAGCGGTATGACGGCTGCGTGGTCCCATGGTGTTTATACTTGCGTACTATTGTTTGTACAGATGAACGTGGTACCTTCAGGCGTTTGGAAATTGCTCCCTAGGATGAACCAGACTTGTGAAGGTCTACAATTTTTGGCTGATTTCTTTAGATTTTCTCATGATGTCGAGCAAAGAGGCACTGAGTTTGAAGGTAGGCCTTGAAATACATCCACAGGTACACCTCCAATTGACTCAAATGATGTCAGTTAGCCTATCAGAAGCTTCTAAAGCAGTTGCAAATGAGAACTTGTTCTCAACTGACCTACCTGGTTAAATAAAGGTGAAATAAAATAAAGCCATGACATCATTTTCTGTCAACTTAGTGTTAACTTCTGACCCAATGGAATTGTGATATAGTGAATTATAAATTAAATAATCTGTCTGTAAACAATTGTTGGAGAAATGACTTGTGTCATGCACAAAGTAGATGTCCTAACCGACTTGCTAAAACTATAGTTTGTTAACATGAAATCTGTGGAGTGGTTGAAAAATGAGTTTTAATGACTTCAACCTAAGTGTATGTAAAATTCCGACTTCAACTGTATATGGTGCTTACCTGTGGTGTTGTACGCATCAGTAATTAGTCTTTTCCTGTTAGCACCCAGTGTTTTGTGGCTATCCTTTCTTTTGGGTTACGACCCCGGTGTTCTGAGTTATATTATTCTTCAAAGTCATGGTGGTGTACATTAAACACGAACAACCTGCGATCTGCGTTTGGCTCTCCCTTCTTCCCCATGACAAGTGGCTTTACCCCAGGGATCCAGGTAGGCTACAGAGGGCTTCACTCCAGGGATCCAGGTAGGCTACAGAGGGCTTCACTCCAGGGATCCAGGTAGGCTACAGAGGGCTTCACTCCAAGGATCCAGGCAGCTACAGAGACTTCACTTTGGGGATCCAGGCAGGCTACAGAGGCTTCACTTCAGGGATCCAGGTAGGCTACAGAGGGCTTCACTCCAAGGATCCAGGCAGCTACAGAGACTTCACTTTGGGGATCCAGGCAGGCTACAGAGGCTTCACTTCAGGGATCCAGGTAGGCTACAGAGGGCTTCACTTCAGGGATCCAGGCAGGTTACAGAGGGCTTCACTTCAGGGATCCAGGCAGGCTACAGAAGCTTCCCTTCGGGGATCCAGGCAGGTTACAGAGGGCTTCACTTCAGGGATCCAGGCAGGTTACAGAGGGCTTCACTTCAGGGATCCAGGCAGGCTACAGAGGCTTCCCTTCGTGGATCCAGGCAGGTTACAGAGGGCTTCATTTCAGGGATCCAGGCAGGCAGACCACTTTGTGGGCATAGACCGACCCACAAAGCACAAACAACCTTGTAAATACATTGTTACAACACTGTACATAGCCAATAATATAACATATGACAAAAAGGTTTGTCAGTGTAATGTTTACTGATGTTTCCCTTGTTCATTTCCCTTTTGTTTATTCCATTTGCTTTGGCAATGTAAACCTCTGTTTCCCATGCCAATAAAGCCCTTTGAATGTAATTGAAATTGAGAGCGAGAGAGGAGAGATTGAAGGGCAGGCTAGAAATAGATAAAGACTGCGTCCCTAACGGCAAACTATTCCCTATGTAGTGCACTATGTAGTGATTAGGGTGCCATTTGGAATGCTTCAGTAATAACATAATGGAAAGTTTAAAGGGATAGGTTATTAAAATAAAGATCTCTGGTTCATACAGTGTGAGTGCAATGCCATCAATTACAACAGTAGCCTTTGTGTATAGGGTGTCAATGTGTATTCCTCCTAATTATGTTTAAATGTAGCTATGCCCAGAGTCATCTATATACACAGTTGGTTTCTGTCTAAACGTTCTACTCTATAGTCGTTGCTATGTTGTGCTGTTTATCTCGGATAGTTTCTAAACCTATGAAGATGAAAAGAAAGAAACACAATTTGTTGACACCACACAGTACAGACCTGGATACACATTATCCCCAACACAGTACAGACCTGGATACACATTATCCCCAACACAGTACAGACCTGGATACACATTATCCCCAACACAGTACAGACCTGGATACACATTATCCCCAACACAGTACAGACCTGGATACACATTATCCCCAACACAGTACAGACCTGGATACACATTATCCCAACACAGTACAGACCTGGATACACATTATCCCCAACACAGTACAGACCTGCATACACATTATCCCCAACACAGTACAGACCTGGATACACATTATCCCCAACACAGTACAGACCTGGATACACATTATCCCCAACACAGTACAGACCTGGATACACATTATCCCCAACACAGTACAGACCTGGATACACATTATCCCCAACACAGTACAGACCTGGATACACATTATCCACAACACAGTACAGACCTGGATACACATTATCCCCAACACAGTACAGACCTGGATACACATTATCCACAACACAGTACAGACCTGGATACACATTATCCACAACACAGTACAGACCTGGATACACATTATCCCCAACACAGTACAGACCTGGATACACATTATCCCAACACAGTACAGACCTGGATACACATTATCCCCAACACAGTACAGACCTGGATACACATTATCCACAACACAGTACAGACCTGGATACACATTATCCCCAACACAGTACAGACCTGGATACACATTATCCACAACACAGTACAGACCTGGATACACATTATCCCCAACACAGTACAGACCTGGATACACATTATCCACAACACAGTACAGACCTGGATACACATTATCCCCAACACAGTACAGACCTGGATACACATTATCCCCAACACAGTACAGACCTGGATACACATTATCCACAACACAGTACCGACCTGGATACACATTATCCCCAACACAGTACAGACCTGGATACACATTATCCCCAACACAGTACAGACCTGGATACACATTATCCACAACACAGTACAGACCTGGATACACATTATCCCCAACACAGTACAGACCTGGATACACATTATCCACAACACAGTACAGACCTGGATACACATTATCCCAACACAGTACAGACCTGGATACACATTATCCCCAACACAGTACAGACCTGGATACACATTATCCACAACACAGTACAGACCTGGATACACATTATCCCCAACACAGTACAGACCTGGATACACATTATCCCCAACACAGTACAGACCTGGATACACATTATCCCCAACACAGTACAGACCTGGATACACATTATCCACAACACAGTACAGACCTGGATACACATTATCCCCAACACAGTACAGACCTGGATACACATTATCCCCAACACAGTACAGACCTGGATACACATTATCCACAACACAGTACAGACCTGGATACACATTATCCCCAACACAGTACAGACCTGGATACACATTATCCCCAACACAGTACAGACCTGGATACACATTATCCCCATTGCTAAATTCGCCGCTCTGTTTTGCTTGTTTACAGCAGGTCATTTCATCGGGAACTGTCAGATCACCAATTTCTTCTTATAGAGGCACTAACATGGTGGCAGTTCCTAAACCTGGCCCAAGTCTCTCTTTATATATATGTATATGTATATGTGTATATGTATTTACATATATACTATATACACAAATGTATGTGGACACCACTTCAAATTAGTCAATTTATCTATTTCAGCCACACCCGTTGCTGACAGGTGTATAAAATCGAGCACACAGCCATGCAATCTCCATAGACAAACACTGGCTGTAGAATGGCCTTACTGAAGAGCTCAGTGACTTTTAACACGGCACTATCATAGGATGCCACCTTTCCAAAAAGTCTGTTCATAAAATGTCTGCCCTGCTAGAGCCGCCCCTGGTCAACTGTAAAGGCTGTTATTATGAAGTTGAAACATCTAGGAGCAACAAAGGCTCAGCTGTGAAGTGGTAGACCACACAAGCTCACAGAAACGGACCGCCGACTGCTGAAGCGCTTAGCACATAATAATCGTCTGTCCTCAGTTGCAACAATCACTACCGAGTTCCAAACTGCCTCTGGAAGCAATGTCAGCATAAGAACTGTTAGTTGGGAGCTTCATGAAATGGGTTTCCATGGCCGAGCAGCCGCACACAAGCCTAAGATCACCAAGCACAATGCCAAGCGTCGGCTGGAGTGGTGTAAAACTCAACGCCATTGGACTCTGGAGCAGTGGAAACGCCTTCTCTGGAGTGATGAATCCCACTTCACCATCTGGCAGTCCGATTGACAAATCTGGATTTGGCAGATGCCAGGAGAACGCTACCTGCCCCAATGCATAGTGCCAACTGTATAGTTTGGTGGAGAAGGAATAATGGTCTGGGGTGGTTTTTCATGGTTCTGGCCTCTTAGTTCCAGTGAAGGGAAATCTTAACGCTAAACATACAATGACATTCTAGATGATTCTGTGCTTCCAACTTTGTGGCAACAGTTTGGGGAAGGCTCTTTCCTGTTTCAGCATGACAAAGCACAAAGCGAGGTCTTCCCAGAAGAGCGGAGGCTGTTATAGCAGCAAAGGGGGGACCAACTCCATATTAATGCCTATGATGTTGGAATGTGATGTTTCAATATCATGGGCATTTGAAAATTGTTTCTCACTGATATGAAAGATAAGGTCCTTATGCTTCCAAAACCCATACCCCAAGAGATGCATGTTAATGTTCAGACCGATGTAGGGGCTCTTAGCCTACTTACTTATGGGTTAACAGTAGCCTAGCCTACTTACTTATGGGTTAACAGTAGCCTAGCCTACTTACTTGTGGGTTAACCGTAGCCTAGCCTACTTACTTATGGGTTAACCGTAGCCTAGCCTACTTACTTATGGGTTAACAGTAGCCTAGCCTACTTACTTATGGGTTAACAGTAGCCTAGCCTACTTACTTATGGGTTAACCGTAGCCTAGCCTACTTACTTATGGGTTAACAGTAGCCTAGCCTACTTACTTATGGGTTAACAGTAGCCTAGCCTACTTACTTATGGGTTAACAGTAGCCTAGCCTACTTACTTATGGGTTAACAGTAGCCTAGCCTACTTACTTATGGGTTAACCGTAGCCTAGCCTACTTACTTATGGGTTAACCGTAGCCTAGCCTACTTACTTATGGGTTAACAGTAGCCTAGCCTACTTACTTATGGGTTAACCGTAGCCTAGCCTACTTACTTATGGGTTAACCGTAGCCTAGCCTACTTACTTATGGGTTAACAGTAGCCTAGCCTACTTACTTATGGGTTAACAGTAGCCTAGCCTACTTACTTATAGGTTAACAGTAGCCTAGCCTACTTACTTATGGGTTAACAGTAGCCTAGCCTACTTACTTATGGGTTAACCGTAGCCTAGCCTACTTACTTATGGGTTAACAGTAGCCTAGCCTACTTACTTATGGGTTAACCGTAGCCTAGCCTACTTACTTATGGGTTAACAGTAGCCTAGCCTACTTACTTATGGGTTAACAGTAGCCTAGCCTACTTACTTATGGGTTAACAGTAGCCTAGCCTACTTACTTAAGTGCATCAACATCTGATCAACATCTCAGGTAAGAGCAGAATCCTCAAAGTGCGCTTTGACAACTGAACTCAATGGGCTCACATACCTTTTCTATTGGCTCTCTCTGCCTAGTTATCTGGACCTTACGGCATTATCTGATTGGTCGAATCATGCATATTTGCACCGCTGTGTACGGGAAATATGAAGCATGCCGAATAGCCTTTTCTCTCATTGGATGAAAAGTATTTACACCCAACCTTATATGACTGATCTGCCAATCGGATCTCTTCTTAAGAATTTCTTTGAAATGTTTTTTTCAAGTATGTGGTGTGATCGATCTATGGGGTTTAAAAAAAAACTTTATTTAACTAGGCAAGACAGTTAAGAACAAATTCTTATTTGCAATGACGTCCTACACCGGCAATACCCGGCCAAATGTGCGCCGCCCTATGGAATTCCCAATCACGCCGGATATGATACAGCCTAGATTTGAACCAGGGTCTGTAGTGACGCCTCTTGCACTGAGACGCAGTGCCTTAGACCGCTGCGCCACTCGGGCGCCTAACATGCATTGCTTGCGGTACGGTTTTCTACGGCTATTTCATAGCGAATGCAATAAAATAAATGAAACGGCACTTCATAAATCGATCAGGGCTTTCATTCTGAGTTATAGTTAAAGGTATTGTTAGCTGTCTAGGCTAATGTACAGTGCTGAGAGCGGGCAACCCCGCCTCTGTTCTGAAATCCCTTATTTGGGCTGTGCTGTGTGTACAAGCTGGCCCAGCCTCTACTCCCCTCCCTCCCTCCCTCCCTGCCACGGTCTCCCTCCCTCCCTCCCTGCCACGGTCTCCCTGCCCTCCCTCTCCCCACCTCGCTGCTACGGTCTCCCCTCCCTCCCTGCCACGGTCTCCCTGCCCTCCCTCTCCCCACCTCGCTGCTACGGTCTCCCCTCCCTCCCCGCCACGGTCTCCCTGCCCTCCTCCCTCCCTGCTATGGTCTCCCTGCCCTCCCCTCGCTGCCACGGTCTCCCCTCCCTCCCCTCGCTGCTACGGTCTCCCCTCCCTCCCTCCCTCCCCTCGCTGCTACGGTCTCCCCTCCCCCCCCTGCTACGGTCTCCCCTCCCTCCCTCCCCCCCTGATACGGTCTCCCCTCCCTCCCTCCCTCCCCCCCTTCCACGGTCTCCCCTCCCTCCCCCCCTCGCTGATACGGTCTCCCCTCCCTCCCTCCCTCCCCCCCTTCCACGGTCTCCCCTCCCTCCCCCCCTCGCTGCTACGGTCTCCACTCCCTCCCTCCCTCCCCCCCTGCTACGGTCTCCCCTCCCTCCCTCCCTCCCTCCCCCCCTTCCACGGTCTCCCCTCCCTCCCCCCCTCGCTGCTACGGTCTCCCCTCCCTCCCTCCCTCCCTCCCTCCCAAGGTCTCGCTTGGTCCGCCCGCAGCATTCGCCTTCCAAGCGAGGATTTTCACTAACGTTACAGAGATGGCTGCGAAAGTGTGTAGATCAGTTCTTCTGTTGTCCCGCAGCAGCGGAGCTGTGGCCAGCGGGCTCCCCGCACTTGTGATCTCGTCCCAGCGGCACCAGCAGCACATAAGACCGGTAAGTCATCAGACCTTGTTGCGGGCAGCGAAAGAGGATGAGACGGCAGCGTTGGGCTGTTTTGACTGTAGCTTGTTGAGGAAGTCACGTTAACTAGCATCGTTACTAATTGTCTTCGTGGATATTGGTTGGCTAAACTTTGTTAAGCTTGGCTGTAATGTTAGTTGTCGAAGCATTTTGCTACAACTGTTGAAAACGGGGTACAGCCAGCCAGCCCCCGCCGTGTAGCGGCAGGCGCGACCCCCGGCAGGCTGTAGGTTTCCTCTGACCGCTGGTCCGCTGGTCCGCCGTCCAGAGATATGGAGCCACTGTTTACACTGTCCCGAGCTTGGTATGGCCCTTTGATCTGTGTGTATACGTACTTACCGTATTAACGGGTTGAATCTAGATAGAATCGTTTACTGAGATCGTCCCAACTTTAATGTTGATGAAGTGCGAACAGCTGGACGGTCATATGGCTGTGGCACCGTCCCCGGTTTGACACCGACGAAAATGGATATACACCTTGCATTACCTTGCGTTTTATAGTTCTGACCTGGTTTACCCAATGCTCGCCATTCTATATATTTTGTAATGGACTGCTGCTTGGTTTTGTTTTCCATGTCAATCGATGATAGGCGAAAGCCTCCGCTACTGTATCGTGTATGTGAACGGCAGAGACGCGGTGTGTGTGCGCTTCTGCAGTGTGTGTAGTAGGCTAGCGGCATGACAGTGCGGCAGAATAGAACTCCTTGTCTTGTCTTGGCGTGAGGTGAGCACTGAAGCTGAGGAGGGGAACTACAGACAGTGGAGGAAGAGAAAAAGTCAAACACGCACACACATGTAGTACAGTAGAATCATGGAGTTCCACAGACTCTTGATTATGTCAGTGTGCTGCTCCAAGCTCCATATTTACCCCTCCCTCCATCCATCCCTCTCTCCCTCCCTCCTCTGCGGGTGTTTCCCTGTTCGGCTAAGGGCTCCAGGGTTTTCTTCCTGCAAGCTCAGGGCCCTGGAGGAATACATTCTGCATGTGCAGCACCGCACACACACACACACACACACACACACACACACACACACACGCGCACGCGGAGCCACACACTGTAATGTGCACAAACACTACACACACACACTCACTCACTCACACCGGTCGCGCTGGGCTGCTTCCACACTGGCAGAAAGGTAATTGTATTTGCGAGGTCCTGCCAATACTTCTCGTTGGTGCAGTAATTACATCCAAGCCAGTCCACAGTGTGTGTGTGTGGTGTTCACTGTGTGGTTGATTGTGAAGGGTGTGTGTGTGTGGTTGACTGTGTGCATCCACCACTTCAACTCTGAAACTCCTCAATAACAACCAGATGAGGGACGGAGAGAGGAAGAAAGAGAAAGAGATGGAGAGATTGAGAGGGAGACATCGAAAAATACAGTGGAATGAGGAAGTGAAGTCATGATTCCATCTTCTGAAAATATATGAACCCCCCCCCCCCAGGAACACTGTACTTACTATCTCTGACTTCACTGAGAGCTACTTTATTGAGGAACACTGTACTTACTATCTCTGACTTCACTGAGAGCTACTTTATTGAGGAACACTGTACTTACTATCTCTGACTTTACTGAGAGCTACTTTATTGAGGAACACTGTACTTACTATCTCTGACTTCACTGAGAGCTACTTTATTGAGGAACACTGTACTTACTATCTCTGACTTTACTGAGAGCTACTTTATTGAGGAACACTGTACTTACTATCTCTGACTTCACTGAGAGCTACTTTATTGAGGAACACTGTACTTACTATCTCTGACTTCACTGAGAGCTACTTTATTGAGGAACACTGTACTTACTATCTCTGACTTCACTGAGAGCTACTTTATTGAGGAACACTGTACTTACTATCTCTGACTTCACTGAGAGCTACTTTATTGAGGAACACTGTACTTACTATCTCTGACTTTACTGAGAGCTACCATGCCGGAGTATACGGTTTTACCAGCAGTGCACACAAGGGGTGCTATTTCTTTCCAAACGTAAAAAAAATATTTAAAAGTTTGCTGCACACACAAAACAAATATAGCAGGAGGGCTCCTGAACCTGGAGGGGGTTAATTCTCTCAGCTCTAACCAAGAAGCTTGAGTTTGCAAGCTAGCCACTTAGCTAGCAAGTAGGGCTGGCAAAATGATCGTATAACCATGCAACCGAGGGTTATGGATGAAGAACGACTGTCTAACCATGTAACCGAAGGTTATGGATGAAGAACGTCATGAAAATAAAATAACCGTCATAACCGTTTAAAATAATATATAATAATAATACTGCTGCAGCATGGACTCTTAACAACGTGATGAAACTTTGTTGCTCCTTGCTGAAACAAGCAAGGTGCATCAGCATCACACAGTGAAATGTGCTGCAGCATCACACAGTGTAAGGTGCGGCAGCATCACACAGTGTAAGGTGCGGCAGCATCACACAGAGTAAGGTGCAGCAGCATCACACAGTGAAAGGTGCGGCAGCATCACACAGTGAAAGGTGCGGCAGCATCACACAGTGAAAGGTGCGGCAGCATCACACAGTGTAAGGTACGGCAGCATCACACAGTGAAAGGTGCGGCAGCATCACACAGTGAAAGGTGCAGCAGCATCACACAGTGTAAGGTGCAGCAGCATCACACAGTGTAAGGTGCAGCAGCATCACACAGTGAAAGGTGCAGCACATGCAGTCAGGAGCGGAGGAGAGGAAAAATAAGTTGAAAAAAAAGTCATATATAAAGTCATTTAATTTTTTTGCTATTCGAATGGTTGTTACGGAGACCGTGGTCATTTGGCTGGCCATCATCCAAAAACCATTACCATAACAGCCCTACTAGTGACGTAGCAACCCAAATGCATTGCTGGAGACCTCACGGTTTTACACTATAACTTTTTTCACTGCTGGCAATGGTGCTACTAACTTTTTCAGTTAGTAGCACCAGAACATGATTTGGTTGCACCAATAATAAAAATTAAAAAAAGTTGTATTTACAATTGATAATGACACCTGTCCCATAATGCACCTGCAATCCATACAGAACCAGGCTAATAATGACTAGCAAAGGCTTGTGTCCCATAATGCACCTGCAATCCATACAGAACCAGGCTAATAATGACTAGCAAAATGATAACACTGCAAAAAAATAAAAAGCGTGAAGAAGGACTATGCACCAGACAGCAAATAACCCTGATTCTGCCAGGTAGCACAGGCTACTATGTATTTACCTTTTAATTGTCTTTCCATCTACTTGAAAACTGTTAGGCTATCATTAGCATCGCTAACGTCTACACAAAGTTGTAGATGCAAAGGCCCAACACGCACAGTACAGAGCAGGGCTCCACATTCAGGTCAATGTGCACACAGTACAGAGCAGGGCTCCACATTCAGGTCCATTTGCACACAGTACAGAGCAGGGCTCCACATTCAGGTCAATGTGCACACAGTACACAGCAGGGCTCCACATTCAGGTCCATTTGCACACCGGGCAAGTGCCAACTGAAAGCTACAGTCCGGATCAAGATCTGACAGAAAAGTAAATGATGTGTGAATAATTTCAATAGCAGGTGATTTTATCTTTAATTTGCTCCACAAGTTGCCTACAGGGTTCATGCAGACATTGGCTTTAGTCACAATCAACGACTTTAAATAATTCCAAGCACTTAATTGTGCTTTTTTTTGGGGGGGGGGTTTCTTGTGCTTTTTACCCCTTTTTTTCCCCAATTTCTTGATATCCAATTAGTATTTACAGTCTGGTCCCATCGCTGTAACTCCCATACAGACTCAGGAGAGGCGAAGGCCGAGAGCCGTGCGTCCTCCGAAAGACAACCCCGCCAAGCCGTACTTGTGACACATGCTCGCTTAACCCAAAGTCAGCCGCACCAATGTGTTGGAGGAAACGCCGTACAGCTGGCGACTGTGTCAGCATGCAGGCACCTGGCCGCCACAAGGAGTCGCTAGAGCACGATGGGGCAAGGACATCCGGCTGGCCAAACCCTCCCCTAACACGGATGACACTGGGCCAATTGTGCGCCTCCTCATGGGTCTCCCGGTCGTGGCCGGCTGCGACAAACCTGGATCAAACCTGGATCTGTAGTGATGCCTCTAGCACTGCGATGCTGCGCCTTAGACTGCTGCGCCACTCGGGAGCCCCAGGAACTACATTTTATATTTAATTGTTGTAAAAGCCTATAGAAAAAAAACTCCCCCCAAAATGTATGCAAAAAAAGTATGCATTACGAATAATGCATTTTTATCAGGCCTACCCAATGGCATTATGCAATGACATTCACATAATTTTTACATCCTAAACTAGACATGCTCCCGACACAAACACACTAATGAAGTCCGTCCATGTTGTAAGCTAGTCAGTCTCGCCATTTGAGATGTTTATGAGTTATTGAGGAGTTACTAAAAACAACCACAAACCGGATTCCCTTTTTAATGGAACGTTCAATGTTGTTTTGCTCATAATAACGAACATGGTTTTACCACAACTAGCGCAACAGACTAGCGCAGCACCTTTCAACTAGCGCAACAGACTAGCGCAGCACCTTTCAACTAGCGCAACAGACTGGCGCAGCACCTTTCAACTAGCGCAACAGACTAGCGCAGCACCTTTCAACTAGCGCAACAGACTAGCGCAGCACCTTTCAACTAGCGCAACAGACTAGGGCAGCACCTTTCAACTAGCGCAACAGACTAGCGCAGCACCTTTCAACTAGCGCAACAGACTAGCGCAGCACCTTTCAACTAGCGCAACAGACTAGGGCAGCACCTTTCAACTAGCGCAACAGACTAGCGCAGCACCTTTCAACTAGCGCAATAGACTAGCGCAGCACCTTTCAACTAGCGCAATAGACTAGCGCAGCACCTTTCAACTAGCGCAATAGACTAGCGCAGCACCTTTCAACTAGCGCAACAGACTAGCGCAGCACCTTTCAACTAGCGCAACAGACTAGCGCAGCACCTTTCAACTAGCGCAACAGACTAGCGCAGCACCTTTCAACTAGCGCAACAGACTAGCGCAGCACCTTTCAACTAGCGCAACAGACTAGCGCAGCACCTTTCAACTAGCGCAACAGACTAGCGCAGCACCTTTCAACTAGCGCAACAGACTAGCGCAGCACCTTTCAATTGAAATGGCGGGAAACAATTAAAAGCACCTTAATCTCTGTTATACTGGAGCAGTATAACTTCTAAATAGGTTTCCATATCTTCAATGTCTTCAAGGAACAACGAGCGTAGAGTAAATGTCAGATTTTCAAGGTAGGCTGTTCCCTGATGAATTTGATATCACAAAAATGGTCCCCGGCCCCCAAAAGGTGGAGAACCCTTGCCATAGTAGGAAAGATGCATCCTGTACAGATGCAGCCGTTGTGAAGGGGAGTAGAGAGGACACTACATTACAGCCCTTGTCAATAGACAAAAACACTCATAAATCTCCTCTGAAAGTGGGTCTCTCTGAGGGACGGTTCCAAAAGGCTAATTATTGCGTCTCGCCTTTCACCATCTGGCCCCCTTTCTTTTTATATTTTTATCTGTCACGTCAAAGACGAGCCGCACTACGGCTTTACGATGGTTGCGAACATCAGGTGAAAGAAAATGCCTGTTGAATTGAATGGTGAGAATCTCAGGATGCTTCCATTGATTGATATCATGTCACCTTTTCTCATTTCCTTATTCAAATCAAATGGGACTAGTAGAATATTAGTGGTAGAACCTGGGGTGGAATGGGGGGCAGAGGTCAGCCCCACCCCGTTGAAGATAATTAAATCAGGACTGAGTTCATTGAATTAACCCTTACTGCTGTGATTGACTCTACAGCTGAAGTTATCCATATTAGTGCAGAATAAGAGACTGAGACTGGCAGCTTATTGGGAGGGAGAGAAGGCTCAGGGCATTACGGCCGACCATCGTCCTAAAATGACACACGTGATAGAAGAGCTGCCCTTCATCTGCCTGATTAATTTAAACCTGCAGCAATAAGAGCTGCCCTTCATCTGCCTGATTAATTTAAACCTGCAGCAATAAGAGCTGCCCTTCATCTGCCTGATTAATTTAAACCTGCAGCAATAAGAGCTGCCCTTCATCTGCCTGGTTAATTTAAACCTGCAGCAATAAGAGCTGCCCTTCATCTGCCCGATTAATTTAAACCTGCAGCAATAAGAGCTGCCCTTCATCTGCCCGGTTAATTTAAACCTGCAGCAATAAGAGCTGCCCTTCATCTGCCCGATTAATTTAAACCTGCAGCAATAAGAGCTGCCCTTCATCTGCCTGGTTAATTTAAACCTGCAGCAATAAGAGCTGCCCTTCATCTGCCTGATTAATTTAAACCTGCAGCAATAAGAGCTGCCCTTCATCTGCCTGATTAATTTAAACCTGCAGCAATAAGAGCTGCCCTTCATCTGCCTGATTAATTTAAACCTGCAGCAATAAGAGCTGCCCTTCATCTGCCTGGTTAATTTAAACCTGCAGCAATAAGAGCTGCCCTTCATCTGCCTGGTTAAGACAGTTTGTTGATTAAATATGATGTAGGCACTCATGTCCCAAATTTGCACCCTATTCCCTATACATAGTCCACTACTTTCCCATGGCCAATGAAATTCCCCCCCCGGGGGATCAATAAAGTATCTATCTATCTATCTATCTATCTATCTATCTATCTATCTATCTATCTATCTATCTATCTATCTATCTATCTATCTATCTATCTATCTATCTATCTATCTATCTATCTATCTATCTATCTATCTATCTATCTATCTATCTATCTATCTATCTATCTATCTATCTATCTATCTATCTATCTATCTATCTATCTATCTATCTATCTATGGCCCCTGGTCATCAGTGCACTACAGTGCCTTTCGGGAAGTATTCAGACCTTTTACTCAGTACTTTGTTGAAGCACCTTTAGCAGTGATTACAGCTTCAAGTCTTCTTGGGTATGACGCTACAAGCTTGGCACACCTGTATTTGGGGAGTTTCTCCCATTCTTTTTTGCAGATGCTCTCAAGCTCTGTCAGGTTTGATGGGGAGCATTGCTGCAAAGCTATTTTCAGGTCTCTCCAGAGATGTTCGATCGGGTTCAAGTCCGGGCTCTGGCTGGGCCCCTCAAGGACATTCAGAAACTTGTCTCGAAGCCATTCCTGCTTTGTCTTGGCTGTGTGGTTCAGGTCGTTGTCCTGTTGGAAGGTGAACCTTCGCCCCAGTCTGAGGTCCTGAGGGCTCTGGAGCAGGGTTTTCATCAAGGATCTCCCTTTCCCTCAATCCTGACTAGTCTCCCAGTCCCTGTCACTGAAAATCATCCCCACAGCATGATACTCCCACCACCATGCTTCACCGTAGGGATGGTGCCAGGTTTCCTCCAGACGTGACGCTTGGCATTCAGGCCAAAGAGTTCAATCATGGTTTCATCAGACCAGAGAATCTTGTTTCTCATGGTCTGAGAGTCTTTAGGTGTCTTTTGGCAAACTCCAATTGGGCTGTCATGTGCCTTTTACTGAAGAGTGGCTTCCGTCTGGCCACTCTACCATAAAGGCCTGATTGGTCGAGTGCTGCAGAGATGGTTGTCCTTCTGGAAGATTCTCCCATCTCCACAGAGGAACTCTAGAGCTCTGTCAGAGTGATCATTGGGTTGTTGGTCACTTCCCTGGCCAGGGCCCTTTTCACCCGATTGCTCAGTTTGGCCGGGCAGCCAGCTCTAGGAGTCTTGGTGGTTTCAAACATCTTCCATTTAAGAATGATGGAGGCCACTGTGTTCTTGGGGACCTTCAATGCTGCAGACATGTTTTGGTACCCTTCCCCAGATCTGTGCCTCGACACAATCCTGTCTTGGAGCTCTCAATTCGTTCGACCTCATGGCTTGGTTTTTGCTCTGACATGCACTGTCAACAGTTCGACCTTATATAGACAGGTGTGTGCCTTTCAAAATCATGTCCAATCAATTGAATTTACCACAGGTGGACTAATCAAGTTGTAGAAACATATCAAGGATGATCAATGGAAACAGGAAGCACCTGAGCTCAACTTAGTCTCATAGCAAAACATTTTTTTGCTTTGTCATTATGGGATATTGTGTGTAGATTGCTGAGGATTTTTTTTTAAATTTAATCAATTTTAGAAAAAGGCTGTAACGTAACAAAATGTGGAAAAAGTCAAGGGGTCTGAATACTTTCTGAAGGCATTGTACAGTATATACAGTAGGGAACATTAGGCATTCAGACATGTTTGTTGGCAGTAGGCATTCAGACATGTTTGTTTGCAGTAGGCACTCAGACATGTTTTCTGTCAGTAGGCACTCAGACATGTTTTCTGGCAGTAGGCACTCAGACATGTTTGTTGGCAGTAGGCATTCAGACATGTTTTCTGGCAGTAGGCACTCAGACATGTTTTCTGGCAGTAGGCACTCAGACATGTTTGTTGGCAGTAGGCATTCAGACATGTTTTCTGGCAGTAGGCACTCAGACATGTTTTCTGGCAGTAGGCACTCAGACATGTTTTCTGTCAGTAGGCACTCAGACATGTTTTCTGGCAGTAGGCACTCAGACATGTTTTCTGTCAGTAGGCACTCAGACATGTTTTCTGTCAGAAGGCACTCAGACATGTTTTCTGGCAGTAGGCACTCAGACATGTTTGTTGGCAGTAGGCATTCAGACATGTTTTCTGGCAGTAGGCACTCAGACATGTTTTCTGGCAGTAGGCACTCAGACATGTTTGCTGGCAGTAGGCATTCAGACATGTTTGTTTGCAGTAGGCACTCAGACATGTTTTCTGGCAGTAGGCACTCAGACATGTTTGCTGGCAGTAGGCATTCAGACATGTTTGCTGGCAGTAGGCATTCAGACATGTTTGCTGGCAGTAGGCACTCAGACATGTTTGCTGGCAGTAGGCACTCAGACATGTTTTCTGGCAGTAGGCACTCAGACATGTTTGCTGGCAGTAGGCATTCAGACATGTTTGTTTGCAGTAGGCACTCAGACATGTTTTCTGGCAGTAGGCATTCAGACATGTTTGCTGGCAGTAGGCACTCAGACATGTTTGCTGGCAGTAGGCACTCATTTGGAACATGCTATGGAAACCCCATGGACTCCCTGGCAGGACCATGCTATGGAAACCCCATGGACTCACTGGCAGGACCATGCTATGGAAACCCCATGGACTCCCTGGCAGGACCATGCTATGGAAACCCCATGGACTCCCTGGCAGGACCATGCTATGGAAACCCCATGGACTCACTGGCAGGACCATGCTATTGAAACCCCATGGACTCACTGGCAGGACCATGCTATGGAAACCCCATGGACTCACTGGCAGGACCATGCTATGGAAACCCCATGGATCCAGCCAGTACCATTGTGGTATTATTGCAGTGTGCCGCATTGTGAAAGTCAGCCAGGGTAAACGTCAAACCATTATAAAAGGCTACTCTACTGTATGCAGCTTCCACTGTGCCATCAAAACCCCATAGAGACCCAGACATCGTGTTATATCTATATTAGCTATAGGGGTGGGCCAGGGGAAACGGTAGGGATGGGCATTTGAAATGATTCCACTATTCGAATAATATCCAATATTTTTTCGAATATTAGAATATGACAGCCTGACAAGACGCAACGCATTCAGTGACAAGAACTGTGACTGTTATGATATTAGAATAAATAACAGTTAAATAAACAACACAAATGCAAGGTACATTTATAGAACATGAGGAAAAGACATTGAACTTGACAAATGCTGGTCTTCAGAAGTAGCTCTTAAACGGAGTGCAATAACGCCTAGCCTACGATTGAGTTACATAAAAACCTACATTGAACAAAATTAAACACATTATGTAGACTATCCTTTAATATCCTTTATAAAAACGAAAGATACACATGTAGAATTATAACCTATTAATTTGCAGAGTTCAATCCTTGGAACTGGGATCTTATAGAGGCCGACTCTACTTTCTGAGGAGGCTCAGGTCCTTCAACGTGTGCAGTAAACTACTGCATACCTTTTACCAGTCTGTGGTGGCCAGGGCCATCTTTTTTGCAGTGGTGTGCTGGGGAGCAAACATCAAAGCCGGTGATGCTTCTCGGGTAAATAAGCTGATCAGGAAGGCTAGCTCTGTCCTGGGATTAGCCTTGACACTCTAGAGGAGGTGGCGGAGAGACGGATCCTGGCCAAACTGCTGGCCATCAGGGACAACGTCACCCACCCTCTGTATGCCATGTAATCGTAGTAAACGGGTGATGGGCTTTATCACCATGATGTGTGTTTAGGTACAATCTTGTCTGTGTCTGTGCTCAAACCAAAGGCACCTTCGGGAAATAGTCCTTCCATCAGGCGTCAGCTAAGCAAATTGCTTGTGTGTGTGTGTGTGTGCCTCATTTTGAGTATGTGTGTGTGTGTCTCATTTTTAGTGTGTGTGTCTCATTTTGAGTGTGTGTGTGTGTGTGCCTCATTGTGTGTGTGTCTCATTCTGTGTGTGTGTGTGTGTGTCTCATTCTGTGTGTGTGTGTGTGTGTGTGTGTCTCATTCTGTGTGTGTGTGTGCCCCATACTATGTGTGTGAGTGCGTATCATTGTGTGTGTGAGGGTGTGTCATTCTGTGTGTGTGTGTGTGCCTCATTGTGTGTGTGTGTGTGCCTCATTGTGTGTGTGTGTGTGTGTGTGTGTGTGTGTGTCTCATTATGTGTGTGTGTGTGTGTGTGTGTGTCTCATTGTGTGTGTCTCATTGTGTGTGTGTCTCATTGTGTGTGTGTGTGTGTGTGTGTGTGTGTGTGTGTGTGTGTGCCTCATTGTGTGTGTGTGTGTGTGTGTGTGTGTGTGTGTCTCATTGTGTGTGTGTGTGTCTCATTGTGTGTGTGTGTGTGTGTGTGTGTGTGTCTCATTGTGTGTGTGTGTGTGTGTGTCTCATTGTGTGTGTGTGTGTGTGTGTGTGTCTCATTGTGTGTGTGTGTGTGTGTGTGTGTGTGTCTCATTGTGTGTGTGTGTGTGTGTGTGTGTCTCATTGTGTGTGTGTGTGTCTCATTGTGTGTGTGTGTGTGTGTGTGTCTCATTGTGTGTGTGTGTGTCTCATTGTGTGTGTGTGTGTGTGTGTGTGTGTCTCATTGTGTGTGTGTGTGTGTGTGTCTCATTGTGTGTGTGTGTGTGTGTGTGTCTCATTGTGTGTGTGTGTGTGTGTGTGTGTCTCATTGTGTGTGTGTGTGTGTGTGTGTGTGTGTCATTGTGTGTGTGTGTGTGTGTGTCTCATTGTGTGTGTGTGTGTCTCATTGTGTGTGTGTGTGTGTCTCATTGTGTGTGTGTGTGTCTCATTCTGTGCGTGTGTGTGTGTGTGTGTGTGTGTGTCTCATTGTGTGTGTGTGTGTGTGTGTCTCATTGTGTGTGTGTGTGTGTCTCATTGTGTGTGTGTGTGTCTCATTGTGTGTGTGTGTGTCTCATTCTGTGCGTGTGTGTGTGTGTGTGTGTGTGTGTCTCATTGTGTGTGTGTGTGTGTGTGTCTCATTGTGTGTGTGTGTGTGTCTCATTGTGTGTGTGTGTGTCTCATTGTGTGTGTGTGTGTGTGTGTGTGTGTGTGTCTCATTGTGTGTGTGTGTGTGTGTGTGTGTCTCATTGTGTGTGTGTGTGTGTGTGTGTGTGTGTCTCATTGTGTGTGTGTGTGTGTGTGTGTGTGTGTGTCTCATTGTGTGTGTGTGTGTGTGTCTCATTGTGTGTGTGTGTGTCTCATTGTGTGTGTGTGTGTCTCATTGTGTGTGTGTGTGTGTGTGTCTCATTGTGTGTGTGTGTGTGTGTGTGTGTGTGTGTGTCTCATTGTGTGTGTGTGTGTGTGTCTCATTGTGTGTGTGTGTGTCTCATTGTGTGTGTGTGTGTGTGTGTGTGTCTCATTGTGTGTGTGTGTGTGTGTGTGTGTTTGTGTCTCATTCTGTGTGTGTGTGTGTGTGTGTGTGTGTGTGTCTCATTGTGTGTGTGTGTGTGTGTGTGTGTGTGTGTGCCTCGTTGTGTGTGTGTGTGTGTGTGTGTGTCTCATTCTGTGTGTGTGTGTGTGTGTGTGTGTGTGTGTGTGTGTGCCTCGTTGTGTGTGTGTGTGTGTGTGTGTGTGTGTGTGTGTGTGTGTGTGTGTGCCTCGTTGTGTGTGTGTGTGTGTGTGTGTGTGTGTGTGTGTGTGTGTGTGTGTGTGTGTGTGTGTGTGTGTGTGCCTCGTTGTGTGTGTGTGTGTGTGTGTGTGTGTGTGTGTGTGTGTGTGTGTGTGTGTGTGTGTGTGTGTGTGTGTGTGTGTGTGTGTGTGTGTGTGTGTGTGTGTAACTGTAATCCATCGTCAACATTTTGGGTCCATGGCCAGGAAACTCCCCAGACCTTAATCCCATTGAGAACTTGTGGTCGATCCTCAAGAGGCGAGTGGACAAACAAAAACCCACAACTTCTGACAAACTCCAAGCATTGATTATGCAAGAATGGCCTGCCATCAGTCAGGATGTGGCCTAGAAGTTAATTGACATCATGCCAGGGCGGATTGCAGAGGTCTTGAAAAAGAAGGTCAACACTGCAAATATTGACTCTTTGCATAAACTGAATGTCATTGTCAATGAAAGCCTTTGACACTTATGGAATACTTGTAATTATACTTCAGTGTTACCATAGTAACTACTGACATAAAGATCTAAGAACACTGAAGCAGCAAACTTTGTGGAAACCAATACTTGTCATTCTCAAAACGTTTGACCACGACTGTAGAGACAGAAATAGACAAGGAGAAGCTGCTTGTGTTAATTTCCTTCCATTCTTGTGTGTCTTGTTTCCCAGCTGTCACTGTCCATTGCTCTACATTTTAAATCAGGCATAGCTGTGAGAAATAAGCTTTTTAATAAAGAGAAGTTGTAGCTACAACAATCCCCCGTTTCCTACAAAGGCTGCTGTTCGATAAAGAACAGAAGATCCACAAAGAGAAGTTGTTACTTCCATTAACCTCATAATCCATGGTGTTTTCCAAGGATCCAACGTGGCTTTATAATGTATTAGACAAAAACAGAAACAAATCCAATACCAGACTATTGTAGCTATGAGAACGAACCATGTGAATTATTTAGGGCCGATACTGGTTTTTGGGGGTCAAGGAGGCCGATGGACGATATTGTAGGTGATATTCAGTATCATAAAATGAGCAAATTATGACAATTTCCCAGAGACAGCCGTGTATGGATTAATGCATCCATTTTATTTCTTGATTAACTGGGTAAATTAAGATGGCATAAGCCTACTCACAATACAGGTGAATGCATATTCAGTATGAGAGTTCATGCATTGAGTTCCTGACCTTGTTTTGCCTGATCAGTGGAGTCTATGGTGCTACAGATGACAAACCATCTGTTGACCTTCCATTTGGCTCAAACAGAACGTCATGATTTGTAATTTTCCGTGATCTTTCAAAAAAAAAAAAAAAAATGTTTCAGCTGTCAGGATAAAATTAGAAAAAACTAAATTGGCTAGTTCAGCTATCGGTCAAGAAATGGGTTGGTTGCGACTTGATCCTACTGCTACGATTGGATAGAGCGAAGCTGTAACTCCGCTTCCTTTCACATCTCTCTCCATCGCTCATATCCCTCCCAGGCTCCTGTTTGTTGCCACTATGATAACTAGCTCTATGTTTGTATTCATGAAGGATCCCATTAGTTGTTGCCAAGGCAGCAGCTACTCTTCCTGGTGTCCAACATATTAAAGCACTTACATCACATATAAAACACACACCCTCTCTTCTGTCTGAATGACTCTTCTGTCTAAATGACTCTTCTGTCTGAATTACTCTTCTGTCTGAATTACTCTTCTGTCTAAATGACTCTTCTGTCTGAATGACTCTTCTGTCTAAATGACTCTTCTGTCTGAATGACTCTTCTGTCCATAGTTTGAGAAGTGAGAACGCACACTGATATACAGTTTTCTTGGTTCATAAACATGCAGGGAGATTGTTATGGTCTAGGTCAGATCACCACACCAGTCAATAGCTAACAAACGTTACACTTAAGAGGTGTGGAAACAGCTGATACACTATAAAAGGCCAATATTGGCCCTATATATAAATCGTCTCTGCCAATTATCGGTCATTCTCTAGCTACAATATGCACCGGTTTCCCAGAATACACCACTCAATGGTCTATTATAAATAAGATGTTGTAGATGCTGGAGATGAAGAGTAGGTAAGAAGATCAGTGATCTACAGAGGGGGCCAAAATGACCCTTGATAAAGACTGTATAAAATAAATACAAATACTGTGCTATATTGTATGCAAAAACAATATACAAAAAATAACATTTTATACTAATACAATTTGCTTAGAGAAAGAGATTTTGTTTAACAAGTAATAACAAAAATGTAAAAATTCAAGGGTTAAAGTATTGTCACCTGTTTTCAGTACTCATCTCTTCTTACTAACTCAAACTCCACGGAGGGCAGAGTGTCTGTGGGTTCGCGCTCCTCCCTTGCACTTGATTGAAGAATTAAGGTCAGTGATTAGTTAGGAACTCCCCTCACCTGGTTGTCTAGGTCAGTGATTAGTTAGGAACTCCCCTCACCTGGTTGTCTAGGTCAGTGATTAGTTAGGAACTCCCCTCACCTGGTTGTCTAGGTCAGTGATTAGTTAGGAACTCCCCTCACCTGGTTGTCTAGGTCAGTGATTAGTTAGGAACTCCCCTCACCTGGTTGTCTAGGTCAGTGATTAGTTAGGAACTCCCCTCACCTGGTTGTCTAGGTCAGTGATTAGTTAGGAACTCCCCTCACCTGGTTGTCTAGGTCAGTGATTAGTTAGGAACTCCCCTCACCTGGTTGTCTAGGTCAGTGATTAGTTAGGAACTCCCCTCACCTGGTTGTCTAGGTCAGTGATTAGTTAGGAACTCCCCTCACCTGGTTGTCTAGGTCAGTGATTAGTTAGGAACTCCCCTCACCTGGTTGTCTAGGTCAGTGATTAGTTAGGAACTCCCCTCACCTGGTTGTCTAGGTCAGTGATTAGTTAGGAACTCCCCTCACCTGGTTGTCTAGGTCAGTGATTAGTTAGGACCTCCCCTCACCTGGTTGTCTAGGTCAGTGATTAGTTAGGAACTCCCCTCACCTGGTTGTCTAGGTCAGTGATTAGTTAGGACCTCCCCTCACCTGGTTGTCTAGGTCAGTGATTAGTTAGGAACTCCCCTCACCTGGTTGTCTAGGTCAGTGATTAGTTAGGAACTCCCCTCACCTGGTTGTCTAGGTCAGTGATTAGTTAGGAACTCCCCTCACCTGGTTGTCTAGGTCAGTGATTAGTTAGGACCTCCCCTCACCTGGTTGTCTAGGTCAGTGATTAGTTAGGAACTCCCCTCACCTGGTTGTCTAGGTCAGTGATTAGTTAGGAACTCCCCTCACCTGGTTGTCTAGGTCAGTGATTAGTTAGGAACTCCCCTCACCTATATATGATGTTTATAACATTTTAGCTCAAAAACACTTGTAATAATAAACAACAAACTAAGTTCTGGTGTCTTTCCAACATGACACTGATGTTTGGTGCTGAGATGTCTCTGGAGGTGCGCCGGTTTCATCCAGCTGTTAGCTAGTTTCTCCCCACAGAAAAACCACAATGCCTGCGGAGGGTTGGCGTTTGTTGCCGTGAATCCCATCAGAACATTCCCCTCCTGATATTGACGGTATTTTGTTGGCTCCACTTTGGCTTTCTTTTTTTCTTCATCCTCCCCGTTCTCCGCTGTAGTATTGCTACGTTTTAACCAGGATTTCATTTAAATGTCTGTTTGTTTCCAGTAAAGCAACTGGCTTCCCGCTCGGCGTGATTCAAATTCTTCTTCTCTGATTTAGGTAGTTTACAATCACATTTAAAATATAAACATTTTATATAAAAATGTGGTTTACATAAACATTTTATTAAACTTATTTTCGTATGATATTTTGAGTAATCATGGATGATTTTGTATATCTTTTAAATTAAATTAATAATTTAATATTTTTTTCAAAAATATTTTTATTTTATATATTTTTTATAAATCTCACGTACCCCCTACAGTACCGCAACGTATCCCTAGGGGTACGCGTACCCCCATTTGAGAATCACTGGTCTAGGTCAGTGATTAGTTAGGAACTCCCCTCACCTGGTTGCTTAACTAGAAACAGGATGCATCTGATGATGGAGGAGGAATTGTTTTGCAGTTGTGAGATAAAGAACATCATGCTATTATAATATGGCAGAAATTGTTCCTTAACTTCTATTCTCTAGTGTCCACTACCTGCATCTCTCATTATCTCTGCTCACTGTCTGCTCATAAATAGGATGTAGAGACTCTGGAGGAGGAAGTGGGTTCAGTGTGTTTCACTACTCTACTATAAATAGGATGTAGAGACTCTGGAGGAGGAAGTGGGTTCAGTGTGTTTCACTACTCTACTATAAATAGGATGTAGAGACTCTGGAGGAGGAAGTGGGTTCAGTGTGTTTCACTACTCTACTATAAATAGGATGTAGAGACTCTGGAGGAGGAAGTGGGTTCAGTGTGTTTCACTACTCTGCTATAAATACGATGTAGAGACTCTGGAGGAGGAAGTGGGTTCAGTGTGTTTCACTACTCTACTATAAATAGGATGTAGAGACTCTGGAGGAGGAAGTGGGTTCAGTCGGCAGCAGAACTCATTTCCATGGAGACAGGAGTAGACTTAGTGATGGGCAAGAGAGGGGTGTTACGGTAGATCTGTGTTAGTGAGGGGTGTTACGGTAGCTCTGTTAGAGAGGGGTGTTACGGTAGATCTGTGTTAGTGAGGGGTGTTACGGTAGCTCTGTTAGAGAGGGGTGTTACGGTAGCTCTGTTAGAGAGGGGTTTTACGGTAGCTCTGTTAGAGAGGGGTGTTACGGTAGCTCTGTGTTAGTGAGGGGTGTTACGGTAGCTCTGTGTTAGTGAGGGTTGTTACGGTAGCTCTGTGTTAGTGAGGGGTGTTACGGTAGCTCTGTGTTAGAGAGGGGTGTTACGGTAGCTCTGTGTTAGTGAGGGGTGTTACGGTAGCTCTGTGTTAGTGAGGGGTGTTACGGTAGCTCTGTGTTAGTGAGGGGTGTTACGGTAGCTCTGTGTTAGTGAGGGGTGTTACGGTAGATCTGTTAGTGAGGGGTGTTACGGTAGCTCTGTGTTAGTGAGGGGTGTTACGGTAGCTCTGTGTTAGTGAGGGGTGTTACGGTAGCTCTGTGTTAGTGAGGGGTGTTACGGTAGATCTGTTAGTGAGGGGTGTTACGGTAGCTCTGTGTTAGTGAGGGGTGTTACGGTAGCTCTGTGTTAGTGAGGGGTGTTACGGTAGATCTGTGTTAGTGAGGGGTGTTACGGTAGCTCTGTGTTAGTGAGGGGTATTACGGTAGCTCTGTTAGAGAGGGGTGTTACGGTAGCTCTGTTAGAGAGGGGTGTTACGGTAGCTCTGTTAGAGAGGGGTGTTACGGTAGCTCTGTGTTAGAGAGGGGTGTTACGGTAGCTCTGTGTTAGTGAGGGGTGTTACGGTAGCTCTGTGTTAGTGAGGGGTGTTACGGTAGCTCTGTGTTAGTGAGGGGTGTTACGGTAGCTCTGTGTTAGTGAGGGGTGTTACGGTAGATCTGTTAGTGAGGGGTGTTACGGTAGCTCTGTGTTAGTGAGGGGTGTTACGGTAGCTCTGTGTTAGTGAGGGGTGTTACGGTAGATCTGTGTTAGTGAGGGGTGTTACGGTAGCTCTGTGTTAGAGAGGGGTGTTACGGTAGCTCTGTGTTAGTGAGGGGTGTTACGGTAGCTCTGTGTTAGTGAGAGGTGTTACGGTAGCTCTGTTAGAGAGGGGTGTTACGGTAGCTCTGTTAGAGAGGGGTGTTACGGTAGCTCTGTGTTAGTGAGGGGTGTTACGGTAGCTCTGTGTTAGTGAGGGGTGTTACGGTAGATCTGTGTTAGTGAGAGGTGTTACGGTAGCTCTGTTAGAGAGGGGTGTTACGGTAGCTCTGTTAGAGAGGGGTGTTACGGTAGCTCTGTTAGAGAGGGGTGTTACGGTAGCTCTGTTAGAGAGGGGTGTTACGGTAGCTCTGTGTTAGAGAGGGGTGTTACGGTAGCTCTGTGTTAGTGAGGGGTGTTACGGTAGCTCTGTGTTAGTGAGGGGTGTTACGGTAGCTCTGTGTTAGTGAGGGGTGTTACGGTAGCTCTGTGTTAGTGAGGGGTGTTACGGTAGATCTGTTAGTGAGGGGTGTTACGGTAGCTCTGTGTTAGTGAGGGGTGTTACGGTAGCTCTGTGTTAGTGAGGGGTGTTACGGTAGATCTGTGTTAGTGAGGGGTGTTACGGTAGCTCTGTGTTAGAGAGGGGTGTTACGGTAGCTCTGTGTTAGTGAGGGGTGTTACGGTAGCTCTGTGTTAGTGAGAGGTGTTACGGTAGCTCTGTTAGAGAGGGGTGTTACGGTAGCTCTGTTAGAGAGGGGTGTTACGGTAGCTCTGTGTTAGTGAGGGGTGTTACGGTAGCTCTGTGTTAGTGGTAGCTCTGTGTTAGTGAGGGCTGTGGTGGTAGCTCTGAGTTAGTGGTAGCTCTGTGTTAGTGAGGGGTGTGGTGGTAGCCCTGTGTTAATGAAGGGTGTGGTGGTGTGTTAGTAAGGAATGTGTTGTGGCGTGTTAGTCATAGAGGTGTTGTTGGGTGGGCCTGGGGCAGAAAACTAGTTTAGTTCAAGCAGATCTGGGTTCTAATAGAATTTGATACTTTTCCATTGGTTCCATCAGACCAGGAAAGCTCAGTCAAGCACAAGGGCTAGTTTCTAGTTTAAATAATGGTGCTGACTGTCTGATGCCGGAGTTGGGCTTGGAGTTCTCTGGAGTTGAATCTGTCTGTGCGTGATCTTGCCAGGGAGAATACAGGACTAAGATTGAATCCTACTACACCGGCTCTGACGCGTGTCGTATGTGGCAGGGATTGCAAACTATTACGGACTACAAAGGGAAACCCAGCTTCGAGCTGCCCAGTGACGAGAGCCTACCAGACGGGCTAAATGCCTTTTATACTCGCTTCGAGGCAAGCAACACTGAAGCATGGGGTGTTACGGTAGCTCTGTCTGGGGCATTTAGCCCCAGACGGGCTAAATGCCTTTTATACTCGCTTCGAGGCAAGCAACACTGAAGCATGCATGAGAGCATCAGCTGTTCTGGACGAGCTGATGTGAGCAAGACATTCACAAGGCCACAGGGTCCGACGGATTACCAGGACGTGTACTCAGACCATGCAAGTGTCTTCACTGACATTTTCAACGTTTCCCTGACCGAGTCTGTAATACCTACATGTTTCTAGCAGACCACCATAGTCCCTGTGCCCAAGATAGCGAAGGTAAGCTGCCTAAATAACTCCCGCTACGTAGCACTCACGTCTGTAGCCATGAAGTGCTTTGAAAGGCTGGTCATAACTCACATCAACAGCATCATCCCTGATACCCTGGACCCGCTCCAATTCACATACCGCTCCAACCGATCCACAGATGACGCAATCTCAATCACACTCCACACTGAGAGGTGCAGTACCACAGTAATAGAGAGGTGCAGTACCACAGTAATAGAGAGGTGCAGTAATAGAGAGGTGCAGTACCACAGTAATAGAGAGGTGCAGTAATAGAGAGGTGCAGTACCACAGTAATAGAGAGGTGCAGTACCACAGTAATAGAGAGGTGCAGTACCACAATAATAGAGAGGTGCAGTAATAGAGAGGTGCAGCACCACAATAATAGAGAGGTGCAGTAATAGAGAGGTGCAGCACCACAATAATAGAGAGGTGCAGTAATAGAGAGGTGCAGCACCACAATAATAGAGAGGTGCAGTAATAGAGAGGTGCAGCACCACAATAATAGAGAGGTGCAGTAATAGAGAGGTGCAGCACCACAGTAATAGAGAGGTGCAGCACCACAGTAATAGAGAGGTGCAGCACCACAGTAATAGAGAGGTGCAGTACCACAGTAATAGAGAGGTGCAGCACCACAATAATAGAGAGGTGCAGTACCACAGTAATAGAGAGGTGCAGTACCACAGTAATAGAGAGGTGCAGCACCACAATAATAGAGAGGTGCAGTACCACAGTAATAGAGAGGTGCAGTACCACAGTAATAGAGAGGTGCAGTACCACAGTAATAGAGAGGTGCAGTACCACAGTAATAGAGAGGTGCAGTACCACAGTAATAGAGAGGTGCAGCACCACAGTAATAGAGAGGTGCAGTACCCTCTCCCCCCTCTTTCTACATCCTACTCTCTCTCTCTCTCTCTCTCTCTCTCTCTCTCTCTCTCCTATTGGTCCGGGTGGGGTTTTCCTGCACTCCTCTCTCTCTCCCTCTCTCTCTCTCTCTCTCTCTCTCTCTCTCTCTCTCTCTCTCTCTCTCTCTCTCTCTCTCTCTCTCTCCCTCTCTCTCTCTCTCTCTCTCTCTCCCTCCCTCTCTCTCTCTCTCTCTCTCTCTCTCTCCTATTGGTCCGGGTGGGGTTTTCCTGCACTCCTCTCTCTCTCTCTCTCTCTCTCTCGCTCTCTCTCTCCCTCCCTCTCCCTCTCTCTCTCTCCCTCTCTCCTATTGGTCCGGGTGGGGTTTTCCTGCACTCCTCTCTCTCTCTCTCTCTCTCTCTCTCTCTCTCTCTCTCTTTCTCCTATTGGTCCGGGTGGGGTTTTCCTGCACTCCTCTCTCTCTCTCTCTCTCTCTCTCTCTCCTATTGGTCCGGGTGGGGTTTTCCTGCACTCCTCTCTCTCTCTCTCTCTCTCTCTCTCTCTCTCTCCTATTGGTCTGGGTGGGGTTTTCCTGCACTCCTCTCTCTCTCTCTCTCTCTTCAGAATGAAATAGTGCTGTGTCTTCTCCCTCTGAAGCCACTCCCCACCACTGCAATACTTCTGCCTCTGTTGACTGTGGGATTTATCATCTCACGCAGTGTGCGTGTGTGTACATGTGTGTTCTGTGTGTGTAGTGTGTTCTGTGTGTGTAGTGTGTTCAGTGTGTGTAGTGTGTTCAGTGTGTGTAGTGTGTTCAGTGTGTGTGTGTGTGTGTACATGTGTGTTCTCCTCTGATAGAGTTCCCAGTCACTGTAACAACTCTGGATTCCCCTCTGGTTTGTTCTGTTGACTAACTGTGTCATATGATTAGCCAGATGTGAGAGCAGGGGAGATGTGTGTTTGTCTTTGGAGAATCCCAGCATGACCCACCAGCCAAGGGATATTGAGTTCAGAGGAGAGAGAGAGGGGAGGGGGGGAGAGAGCAAGGGGGAGAGCGTGGGGGAGGAGGGAGGAGAGGGAGGGGGAGAGAGCAGGGGAGAGGGGGAAGAGAGTGAGAGTGGGAGGGGGAGAGAGCGAGGGAGAGAGCGTGGGGGGAGAGATGGCAAAGGGCCCGGGTTTTGGTCCAGAATCACGGTTTTGACTGCCCCTACAGTTTTGCTTCAGTACTGCAGTTTAACAACACCTGGCCCAGAAAGACAATTTCCATACACGGCCGGTCAGTCAGTCGGCCAGTCAGTCAGCCAGCCAGCCAGCCAGCTAGCCATTTAGTCAGCCAGCTAGCCGTTCATTCAGCCAGACAGCCAGCCAGCCATTTAGTCAGCCAGCCAGCCAGCCATTTAGTCAGCCAGCCAGCCAGCCAGCCAGCTAGTCAGTCATTTAGTCAGCCAGCCAGCCAGCCCTTCAGCCATTTAGATATTAAAGTCAGCCAGCCGGCTAGCCAGCCATTTAGTCAGCCAGACAGCCAGCCATTTAGTCAGCCAGCCATTCAGTCAGTCAGTCAGTCAGTCAGTCAAACGTGAGAGCTGAGCCATACAGAGGATCGGTGTTGTTTTCAGTGGCCAGCTAGGAAGGGCATCCCCGGGGAAATCCCTGCTCTGCTCTGCTCTACCACAAACTGTATGGGAGGGGTGTGGAGAGGGAGAGAGGGAGGCAGGAGGAGGAGGAGGGTGAGAGGAAGGGAGAGTTAGAATGGGGTAGAAACAGTGTGTGTGGGAGGAGCAGGGAGGTTTGGATAAATATGTTTTTGTTTGTGATAGAAAACAGAAGCACATAGAAAGAAAGGGCTTCTCCTCACAATCTTTCTGTGTTGTCGGCCTGAGGCAGGGCTTCTGATGCAGTGGCGTGTGACTCAACAACTAATAGCCTCATTTAGGAGGTCGGGGGCCACACTGGCCCTTTAGACCCCATACAACAAAGTCGGAGAGGAGAGAGATGGAGGGAGAGGAGAGAGATGGAGGGAGAGGAGAGAGATGGAGGGAGAGTAGAGAGAGGAGAGAGATGGAGGGAGAGTAGAGAGATGGAGGGAGAGGAGAGGAGAGAGATGGAGAGAGGAGAGGAGAGGAGAGGAGAGGAGGGAGACTAGAGATGAGAGGAGAGGAGAGGAGAGGAGAGGAGAGGAGAGGAGAGGAGAGGAGAGGAGAGGAGAGGAGAGGAGAGGAGAGGAGAGGAGAGGAGAGGAGAGGAGAGAGATGGAGGGAGAGGAGAGAGATGGAGAGAGGAGAGGAGAGAGATGGAGAGAGGAGAGGAGAGGAGGGGGACTAGAGATGGATGGAGGGAGGGAGACTAGAGATGAGAGGAGAGGAGAGAGATGGAGAGAGAAATGGAGGGAGAGGAGAGCGATGAGGGAGAGGAGAGAGATGGAGGGAGAGGAGAGAGATGGAGGGAGAGGAGAGGAGAGGAGAGGAGAGGAGAGGAGAGGAGAGGAGAGGAGAGGAGAGGAGAGGAGAGGAGAGGAGGGGAGGGGAGGGGAGGGGAGAGGAGAGGAGAGGAGAGGAGAGGAGAGGAGAGGAGAGGAGAGGAGAGGAGAGGAGAGGAGAGGAGAGGAGAGGAGATGAGAGGAGAGAGATGGAGGGAGAGAGAAATGGAGGGAGAGGAGAGAGATGGAGAGAGAAATGGAGGGAGAGGAGAGAGATGGAGGGAGAGGAGAGAGATGGAGGGAGAGGAGAGGAGAGAGATGGAGGGAGAGGAGAGAGATGGAGGGAGAGGAGAGAGATGGAGGGAGAGGAGAGGAGAGAGATGGAGGGAGAGGAGATGGAGGGAGAGGAGAGAAATGGAGGGAGAAATCTAGAGACGTATGTTCATGTACAGTATCCCCAACCTTTTCATGGCCACAGAAAGCCAACCAGGCAGCCGAGTTGCTGTGGTAACGCTCATCTAACACACACAAGGGAAAAAATCCTTTCTTTCATTGAAGGTTACCAATATCTCTCTCTCTCTCTCTCTCGCTCTCTATCTCTCTCAATTCAATTTCAATTTAAGGGCTTTATTGTCATGGGAAACATATGTTAACGTTGCCAAAGCAAGTGAAGTAGATAATAAACAATAAACATTAACAGTAAACATTACACTCAGAAGTTCCAAAAGAATAAAGACATTTAAAATGTCATATTATGTATTTATACAGTGTTGTAATGATGTGCAAATAGTTAAAGTACAAAAGGGAAAATAAATCAACATAAATATGTGTTGTATTTACATGGTGTTTGTTCTTCACTGGTTTCCCTTTTCTTGTGACAACAGGTCACACATCTTGCTGCTGTGATGAACACTGTGGTATTTCACCCAGTGGGAGTTTATCAGGATTGGATTTGTTTTCTAATTCTTTGTGGATCTGTGTAATCTGAGGGAAATATGTGTCTCTAATATGGTATTACATTTGACAGGAGGTCAGGAAGTGCAGCTCAGTTTCCACCTCATTTTGTGGGCAGTGTGCACATAGCCTGTCTTCTCTTCAGAGCCAGGTCTGCCTACGGCGGCCTTTCTCAATAGCAAGGCTATCCACTTCACCGGATTTCTGCCGAAATCACAGGACCATCACACTTCATATTATTACAGCAGTGTCCTTGAGCCCCCCCACTTCATATTATTACAGCAGTGTCCTTGAGCCCCCCCCCCCACTTCATATTATTACAGCAGTGTCCTTGAGCCCCCCCACTTCATATTATTACAGCAGTGTCCTTGAGCTCCCCCACTTCATATCATTACAGCAGTGTCCTTGAGCCCCCCCACTTCATATCATTACAGCAGTGTCCTTGAGCCCCCCCGCTTCATATTATTACAGCAGTGTCCTTGAGCTCCCTCACTTCATATTATTACAGCAGTGTCCTTGAGCTCCCTCACTTCATATCATTACAGCAGTGTCCTTGAGCCCCCCCACTTCATATTATTACAGCAGTGTCCTTGAGCTCCCCCACTTCATATCATTACAGCAGTGTGTCCTTGAGCCCCCCCACTTCATGTCATTACAGCAGTGTGTCCTTGAGCCCCCCCACTTCATATTATTGCAGCAATGTCCATGAGCCCCCCCACTTCAAATTATTGCAGCAATGTCCTTGAGCCCCCCCACTTCATATTATTACAGCAGTGTCCTTGAGCTCCCCCACTTCATATTATTACAGCAGTGTCCTTGAGCTCCCCCACTTCATATTATTGCAGCAATATCCTTGAGCCCCCCCACTTCATATTATTGCAGCAATGTCCTTGAGCCCCCCCACTTCATATTATTACAGCAGTGTCCTTGAGCTCCCCCACTTCATATTATTGCAGCAATGTGTCCTTGAGCCCCCCCACTTCATATTAAACCAATAGTTTTTCCTTGAGCCCCCCTCCCCTTCATATTATTACAGCAGTGTGTCCTTGAGCCCCCCCACTTCATATTTTTACAATAGTTTTTCCTTGAACCCCCCCCACTTCATATCATTACAGCAGTGTGTCCTTGAGCCCCCCCCCCACTTCATATTATTACAGCAGTGAGTCCTTGAGCTCCCCCTTCCCTTCATATTATTACAGCAGTGAGTCCTTGAGCCGCCCCCCACTTCATATCATTACAGCAGTGTCCTTGAGCCCCCCCACTTCATATTATTACAGCAGTGTCCTTGAACCCCCCCACTTCATATTATTACAGCAGTGTGTCCTTGAGCCTCCCCCCACTTCATATCATTACAGCAGTGTCCTTGAGCCCCCCCACTTCATATTATTACAGCAGTGTCCTTGAACCCCCCCACTTCATATTATTACAGCAGTGTCCTTGAGCCCCCCCACTTCATATTATTACAGCAGTGTCCTTGAGCCCCCCCCCCACTTCATATTATTACAGCAGTGTCCTTGAACCCCCCCACTTCATATTATTACAGCAGTGTCCTTGAGCCCCCCCACTTCATATTATTACAGCAGTGTCCTTGAGCTCCCCCACTTCATATTATTACAGCAGTGTCCTTGAGCCCCCCCACTTCATATTATTACAGCAGTGTCCTTGAGCCCCCCCACTTCATATTATTACAGCAGTGTCCTTGAGCTCCCCCACTTCATATTATTACAGCAGTGTCCTTGAGCTCCCCCACTTCATATCATTACAGCAGTGTGTCCTTGAGCCCCCCCCCACTTCATGTCATTACAGCAGTGTGTCCTTGAGCCCCCCCACTTCATATTATTACAGCAGTGTGTCCTTGAGCCTCCCCCCACTTCATATTATCACAGCAGTGTGTCCTTGAGCTCCCCCTTCCCTTCATATTATTACAGCAGTGAGTCCTTGAGCCGCCCCCACTTCATATTATTACAGCAGTGTGTCCTTGAGCCTCCCCCCACTTCATATCATTACAGCAGTGTCCTTGAGCCCCCCCACTTCATATTATTACAGCAGTGTCCTTGAACCCCCCCACTTCATATTATTACAGCAGTGTCCTTGAGCCCCCCCACTTCATATTATTACAGCAGTGTCCTTGAGCCCCCCCCCCACTTCATATTATTACAGCAGTGTCCTTGAACCCCCCCACTTCATATTATTACAGCAGTGTCCTTGAGCCCCCCCACTTCATATTATTACAGCAGTGTCCTTGAGCTCCCCCACTTCATATTATTACAGCAGTGTCCTTGAGCCCCCCCACTTCATATTATTACAGCAGTGTCCTTGAGCCCCCCCACTTCATATTATTACAGCAGTGTCCTTGAGCTCCCCCACTTCATATTATTACAGCAGTGTCCTTGAGCTCCCCCACTTCATATCATTACAGCAGTGTGTCCTTGAGCCCCCCCCCACTTCATGTCATTACAGCAGTGTGTCCTTGAGCCCCCCCACTTCATATTATTACAGCAGTGTGTCCTTGAGCCCCACCCACACTTCATATCATTTCAGCAGTGTGTCCTTGAGCCCCCCCCCACTTCATATTATCACAGCAGTGTGTCCTTGAGCCCCACCCAAACTTCATATTATTACAGCAGTGTGTCCTTGAGCCCCCCCCACTTCATATTATTACAGCAGTGTGTCCTTGAGCCCCACCCCCACTTCATATTATTACAGCAGTGTGTCCTTGAGCCCCACCCACACTTCATATTATTACAGCAGTGTGTCCTTGAGCCCCACCCCCACTTCATATTATTACAGCAGTGTGTCCTTGAGCCCCACCCCCACTTCATATTATTACAGCAGTGTCCTTGAACCCCCCCACTTCATATTATTACAGCAGTGTCCTTGAGCCCCCCCACTTCATATTATTACAGCAGTGTCCTTGAGCCCCCCACTTCATATTATTACAATAGTTTTTCCTTGCTACCTACCTACCTACCTACCTACCTACCTACCTACCTACCTACCTACCTACCTACCTACCTACCTACCTACCTACCTACCTACCTACCTACCTACCTACCTACCTACCTACCTACCTACCTACCTACCTACCTACCTACCTACCTACTATCTGGTGTTTGACAGGACATTGGGACTTCCTGGTACTATCTGGTGTTTGACAGGACATTGGGACTTCCTGGTACTATCTGGTGTTTGACAGGACATTGGGACTTCCTGGCACTATCTGGTGTTTGACAGGACATTGAGACTTCCTGGTACTATCTGGTGTTTGACAGGACATTGGGACTTCCCGGTACTATCTGGAGTTTGACAGGACATTGGGACTTTCCGGTACTATCTGGTGTTTGACAGGATATTGAGTCTTCCCGGTACTATCTGGTGTTTGACAGGTTATTGAGTCTTCTCGGTACTATCTGGTGTTTGACAGGACATTGGGACTTCCTGGTACTATCTGGTGTTTGACAGGACATTGGGACTTCCCGGTACTATCTGGTGTTTGACAGGATGTTGGGACTTCCCGGTACTATCTGGTGTTTGACAGGACGTTGGGACTTCCTGGTACTATCTGGTGTTTGACAGGACATTGAGACTTCCTGGTACTATCTGGTGTTTGACAGGGCATTGGGACTTCCCAGTACTATCTGGAGTTTGACAGGACATTGGGACTTCCTGGTACTATCTGGTGTTTGACAGGACATTGGGACTTCCCGGTACTATCTGGAGTTTGACAGGACATTGGGACTTTCCGGTACTATCTGGTGTTTGACAGGATATTGAGTCTTCCCGGTACTATCTGGTGTTTGACAGGTTATTGAGTCTTCTCGGTACTATCTGGTGTTTGACAGGACATTGGGACTTCCTGGTACTATCTGGTGTTTGACAGGACATTGGGACTTCCCGGTACTATCTGGTGTTTGACAGGACATTGGGACTTCCTGGTACTATCTGGTGTTTGACAGGATATTGAGTCTTCCCGGTACTATCTGGTGTTTGACAGGTTATTGAGTCTTCTCGGTACTATCTGGTGTTTGACAGGACATTGGGACTTCCTGGTACTATCTGGTGTTTGACAGGACATTGGGACTTCCCGGTACTATCTGGTGTTTGACAGGACGTTGGGACTTCCCGGTACTATCTGGTGTTTGACAGGACGTTGGGACTTCCTGGTACTATCTGGTGTTTGACAGGACATTGAGACTTCCTGGTACTATCTGGTGTTTGACAGGGCATTGGGACTTCCCAGTACTATCTGGAGTTTGACAGGACATTGGGACTTCCTGGTACTATCTGGTGTTTGACAGGACGTTGGGACTTCCTGGTACTATCTGGTGTTGACCGGGGCAGCTCTATCAGGGCCGAAATTTTATGAACTGACTTGTTGGAAATGTGGCATCCTATGAGAATACCAAGAGTGTGCAAAGCTTGTGCAAAGCTGTCATCAAGCCAAAGGGTAGCTACTTTGGAGAATCTCAAATATAAAATATATTTTGATTTGTTTAACACTTTTTTTGGTTACTACATGATTCCATATGTGTTATTTCATAGTTTTGATGTCTTCACTATTATTCTATTAAAACCCTTGAATGAGTAGGTGTGTCCAAACCTTTGACTGGTACTGTACATGTTTTAAAATATGCTTTTCCTTGATTATTATTCTCCCCTAATCCTACCAAGTCTGAATAGCTTTGCAAACCTGGATTGTTATTTGCCCATTACTCTTTTTTAAAACGATTCAAGCTCTGTCAAGTTGATTTTTTAACATCGTTACATAGCAAGACTTGAAAATAGCTATAGAACATTGACTGTCTTCTTGGAAATTAATTTGGCCTTGTGTTTTAGGTTATTGTCCTGCTGAAGGTGAATTCATCTCCCAGTGTTTGGTGGAAAACAGACTGAACCAGGTTTTCCTCTAGGATGTTGCCTGTGCTCTATTCTGCTTATTTCTATCCTGAAAAACGACCCAGTCCTTGCCGATGACAAGCATACCCATAACATGATGCAGCCTCCACCATGCTTGAAAATATGAAGAGTGGTACTCAGTGATGTGTTGTTGGATTTGCCCCAAACTTAATGATGCTTTGTATTCAGGACAAAAATGTCATTTCTTTGCCACATTTCTTTCAGTTTTACTTTAGTGCCTTGTGCAAACAGGATGCATGTTTTAGAATATTTTTATTCTGTACAGACTTCCTCCTTTTCACTCTGTCATTTAGGTCAGTATT
>CM042387.1:34175275-34205275 GCA_023634145.1 Thymallus thymallus | reverse complement strand
TATAGTATACTGGGAGAACATTACTTCATTATGTATATATAGTATACTGGGAGAACATTACTTCATTATGTATATATAGTATACTGGGAGAACATTACTTCATTATGTATATATAGTATACTGGGAGAACATTACTTCATTATGTATATATAGTATACTGGGAGAACATTACTTCATTATGTATATATAGTATACTGGGAGAACATTACTTCATTATGTATATATAGTATACTGGGAGAACATTACTTCATTATGTATATATAGTATACTGGGAGAACATTACTTCATTATGTATATATAGTATACTGGGAGAACATTACTTCATTATGTATATATAGTATACTGTGAGAACATTACTTCATTATGTATATATAGTATACTGGGAGAACATTACTTCATTATGTATATATAGTATACTGGGAGAACATTACTTCATTATGTATATATAGTATACTGTGAGAACATCACTTCATTATGTATATATAGTATACTGGGAGAACATTACTTCATTATGTATATATAGTATACTGGGAGAACATTACTTCATTATGTATATATAGTATACTGGGAGAACATTACTTCATTATGTATATATAGTATACTGGGAGAACATTACTTCATTATGTATATATAGTATACTGTGAGAACATTACTTCATTATGTATATATAGTATACTGGGAGAACATTACTTCATTATGTATATATAGTATACTGGGAGAACATTACTTCATTATGTATATATAGTATACTGGGAGAACATTACTTCATTATGTATATATAGTATACTGTGAGAACATTACTTCATTATGTATATATAGTATACTGGGAGAACATTACTTCATTATGTATATATAGTATACTGGGAGAACATTACTTCATTATGTATATATAGTATACTGGGAGAACATTACTTCATTATGTATATATAGTATACTGGGAGAACATTACTTCATTATACACATGTATATATAGTATACTGGGAGAACATTACTTCATTATGTATATATAGTATACTGGGAGAACATTACTTCATTATGTATATATAGTATACTGGGAGAACATTACTTCATTATACACATGTATATATAGTATACTGGGAGAACATTACTTCATTATACACATGTATATATAGTATACTGGGAGAACATTACTTCATTATGTATATATAGTATACTGGGAGAACATTACTTCATTATGTATATATAGTATACTGGGAGAACATTACTTCATTATACACATGTATATATACTATACTGGGAGAACATTACTTCATTATACACATGTATATATACTATACTGGGAGAACATTACTTCATTATGTATATATAGTATACTGGGAGAACATTACTTCATTATGTATATATAGTATACTGGGAGAACATTACTTCATTATGTATATATAGTATACTGGGAGAACATTACTTCATTATGTATATATAGTATACTGGGAGAACATTACTTCATTATGTATATATAGTATACTGGGAGAACATTACTTCATTATGTATATATAGTATACTGTGAGAACATTACTTCATTATGTATATATTGTATACTGGGAGAACATTACTTCATTATGTATATATAGTATACTGGGAGAACATTACTTCATTATGTATATATATAGTATACTGGGAGAACATTACTTCATTATGTATATATAGTATACTGTGAGAACATTACTTCATTATGTATATATAGTATACTGGGAGAACATTACTTCATTATGTATATATAGTATACTGGGAGAACATTACTTCATTATGTATATATAGTATACTGTGAGAACATTACTTCATTATGTATATATAGTATACTGTGAGAACATTACTTCATTATGTATATATAGTATACTGGGAGAACATTACTTCATTATGTATATATAGTATACTGGGAGAACATTACTTCATTATACACATGTATATATACTATACTGGGAGAACATTACTTCATTATACACATGTATATATAGTATACTGGGAGAACATTACTTCATTATGTATATATAGTATACTGGGAGAACATTACTTCATTATGTATATATAGTATACTGGGAGAACATTACTTCATTATGTATATATAGTATACTGGGAGAACATTACTTCATTATGTATATATAGTATACTGGGAGAACATTACTTCATTATGTATATATAGTATACTGGGAGAACATTACTTCATTATGTATATATAGTATACTGTGAGAACATTACTTCATTATGTATATATTGTATACTGGGAGAACATTACTTCATTATGTATATATAGTATACTGGGAGAACATTACTTCATTATGTATATATATAGTATACTGGGAGAACATTACTTCATTATGTATATATAGTATACTGTGAGAACATTACTTCATTATGTATATATAGTATACTGGGAGAACATTACTTCATTATGTATATATAGTATACTGGGAGAACATTACTTCATTATGTATATATAGTATACTGTGAGAACATTACTTCATTATGTATATATAGTATACTGTGAGAACATTACTTCATTATGTATATATAGTATACTGGGAGAACATTAATTCATTATGTATATATAGTATACTGTGAGAACATTACTTCATTATGTATATATAGTATACTGTGAGAACATTACTTCATTATGTATATATAGTATACTGTGAGAACATTACTTCATTATGTATATATAGTATACTGGGAGAACATTACTTCATTATGTATATATAGTATACTGGGAGAACATTACTTCATTATGTATATATAGTATACTGTGAGAACATTACTTCATTATGTATATATAGTATACTGGGAGAACATTACTTCATTATGTATATATAGTATACTGGGAGAACATTACTTCATTATGTATATATAGTATACTGTGAGAACATTACTTCATTATGTATATATAGTATACTGGGAGAACATTACTTCATTATGTATATATAGTATACTGGGAGAACATTACTTCATTATGTATATATAGTATACTGGGAGAACATTACTTCATTATGTATATATAGTATACTGTGAGAACATTACTTCATTATGTATATATAGTATACTGGGAGAACATTACTTCATTATGTATATATAGTATACTGTGAGAACATTACTTCATTATGTATATATAGTATACTGGGAGAACATTACTTCATTATGTATATATAGTATACTGTGAGAACATTACTTCATTATGTATATATAGTATACTGTGAGAACATTACTTCATTATGTATATATAGTATACTGTGAGAACATTACTTCATTATGTATATATAGTATACTGGGAGAACATTACTTCATTATGTATATATAGTATACTGGGAGAACATTACTTCATTATGTATATATAGTATACTGGGAGAACATTACTTCATTATGTATATATAGTATACTGGGAGAACATTACTTCATTATGTATATATAGTATACTGTGAGAACATTACTTCATTATGTATATATAGTATACTGGGAGAACATTACTTCATAATGTATATATAGTATACTGTGAGAACATTACTTCATTATGTATATATAGTATACTGTGAGAACATTACTTCATTATGTATATATAGTATACTGTGAGAACATTACTTCATTATGTATATATAGTATACTGGGAGAACATTACTTCATTATGTATATATAGTATACTGGGAGAACATTACTTCATTATGTATATATAGTATACTGGGAGAACATTACTTCATTATGTATATATAGTATACTGGGAGAATATTACTTCATTATGTATATATAGTATACTGGGAGAACATTACTTCATTATGTATATATAGTATACTGGGAGAACATTACTTCATTATGTATATATAGTATACTGGGAGAACATTACTTCATTATACACATGTATATATAGTATACTGGGAGAACATTACTTCATTATACACATGTATATATAGTATACTGGGAGAACATTACTTCATTATGTATATATAGTATACTGGGAGAACATTACTTCATTATGTATATATAGTATACTGGGAGAACATTACTTCATTATGTATATATAGTATACTGGGAGAACATTACTTCATTATGTATATATAGTATACTGGGAGAACATTACTTCATTATGTATATATAGTATACTGGGAGAACATTACTTCATTATGTATATATAGTATACTGGGAGAATATTACTTCATTATGTATATATAGTATACTGGGAGAACATTACTTCATTATGTATATATAGTATACTGGGAGAACATTACTTCATTATGTATATATAGTATACTGGGAGAACATTACTTCATTATACACATGTATATATAGTATACTGGGAGAACATTACTTCATTATACACATGTATATATAGTATACTGGGAGAACATTACTTCATTATGTATATATAGTATACTGGGAGAACATTACTTCATTATGTATATATAGTATACTGGGAGAACATTACTTCATTATGTATATATAGTATACTGGGAGAACATTACTTCATTATGTATATATAGTATACTGGGAGAACATTACTTCATTATGTATATATAGTATACTGGGAGAACATTACTTCATTATGTATATATAGTATACTGGGAGAATATTACTTCATTATGTATATATAGTATACTGGGAGAACATTACTTCATTATGTATATATAGTATACTGGGAGAACATTACTTCATTATGTATATATAGTATACTGGGAGAACATTACTTCATTATGTATATATAGTATACTGGGAGAACATTACTTCATTATGTATATATAGTATACTGTGAGAACATTACTTCATTATGTATATATAGTATACTGGGAGAACATTACTTCATTATGTATATATAGTATACTGGGAGAACATTACTTCATTATGTATATATAGTATACTGGGAGAACATTACTTCATTATGTATATATAGTATACTGGGAGAACATTACTTCATTATGTATATATAGTATACTGGGAGAACATTACTTCATTATGTATATATAGTATACTGTGAGAACATTACTTCATTGTGTATATATAGTATACTGGGAGAACATTACTTCATTATGTATATATAGTATACTGGGAGAACATTACTTCATTATGTATATATAGTATACTGTGAGAACATTACTTCATTATGTATATATAGTATACTGGGAGAACATTACTTCATTATGTATATATAGTATACTGGGAGAACATTACTTCATTATGTATATATAGTATACTGGGAGAACATTACTTCATTATGTATATATAGTATACTGGGAGAACATTACTTCATTATGTATATATAGTATACTGGGAGAACATTACTTCATTATACATTTATTTTTATTGCACATTTAGTACAAACTCTTTTGCCGGTGTTGTGTATGTAGAGGTTGAATTGTGTTTGTCATGTTGTGTCTGTTTATTTCAAACATCCAATATACACTGAACAACATTATAAACGCAACAAGTGTTGGTCCCATGTTTAATGTCCTGAAATAAAATATGCCAGACATATTTGCCAGAAAAGCTTTTTTCTCTAAAATTTTGCATTTCTCCTTTGCCACGATGCGGAATTATGGAACGAGGAGCAGAGCTGTGGTGAAGCGACATTCGTTTTATTAAACAGTATAAAAACACAACAACTGAAAACAAAGAAGAGGTAGTGACCGTGAACTGATGTGAATAGTACAAAACATAGACACACACAAGAACCCACACCCAGGTGACACACAGTGGAACTTAAATAGAATCCCCAATTAGAGACAACTCAAGACAGCTGCCTCTAATTGGGGATCAACTCAAACCCAACACCCACCCTGTGATTGTCAGGACCTGACTGTGGCCATCCCACTCCCCCTAGAGGGAGTCAGAGACCTGGCCTCAGTCAGGCCCTTACGGGTGTGGCATATCAAGAAGCTGATTAAACAGCATGATCATTACACAGGTGTACCTCGTGCTGGGGACAATAAAAGGCCACTCTAAAATGTGCAGTTTTATCACACAACACAATGCCACAGATGTCTCAATCGTGCAATTGGCATGCTGACTGCAGGAATGTTTACCAGAGCTGTTGCCAGAAAATGTAATGTTCATTTCTCTACCATAAACCGCCTCCAACGTCGTTGTAGAGAATTTGGCAGTACATCCAACCGGCCTCACAACTGCAGACGCAAGCGGTTTGCTGATGCCAACATTGTGAGCAGAGTGCCCCATGGTGACGGTGGGGTTATGGTATGGGCAGGCATAAGCTACGGACAATAAACACAACTGCATTTTATCGATGGCAGTTTGAATGCACAGAGAAACAGAAATACCATGATGAGATCCTGAGGCCCATTGTGTCCAACAGTCATGTGAAATCCATAGGTTAGGGCCTAATGAATTGATTTCAGTTGACTGATTTCCTTATATGAACTGGAAGTCAGTGAAATGTTGGAAATTGCATCAAGTTTTTTCTTCTCTCTCTCTCTCTCTCTCTCTCTCTCTCTCTCTCTCTCTCTCTCTCTCTCTCTCTCTCTCTCTCTCTCTCTCTCTCTCTCTCTCTCTCTGTCTCTGTCTCTGTCTCTGTCTCTCTCTCTCTCTCTCTCTCTCTCTCTCTCGCTTTCTCCAGGGTTGGAGGGGCACCCCCTCGTGGCATGGCCAGAGGCTGCTGTGTTCTTCCACCACTTCAGAAGGTAAGTGTTTATTCTGCCCTCTGGCATGGATGCATTCTGGGTAATGTGGTTTGGTGCTGACAGCTAATTTCAGTCAGCACTGAGTGTTAATTGCAGTCAGAACTGAAGTGGTTTTTAATAGCAGAGCCATTATAGCACCATGAGAGGGAAGTACAGCAGGGAAACATGCAGCAGCAGATAGAGCCACAGGCACACAAGAGGGGACACATAAACTAGAGGCCCATACCACCTCATACTAGAGACTCATACCACCTCATACTAGAGATTCATACCACCTCATACTAGAGACTCATACCACCTCATACTAGAGATTCATACCACCTCATACTAGAGACTCATACCACCTCATACTAGAGATTCATACCACCTCATACTAGAGACTCATACCACCTCATACTAGAGATTCATACCACCTCATACTAGAGACTCATACCACCTCATACTAGAGACTCATACCACCTCATACTAGAGATTCATACCACCTCATACTAGAGACTCATACCACCTCATACTAGAGACTCATACCACCTCATACTAGAGACTCATACCACCTCATACTAGAGACTAATACCACCTCATACTAGAGACTCATACCACCTCATACTAGAGACTCATACCACCTCATACTAGAGACTCATACCACCTCATACTGAGGGACTCATACTAGAGACTCATACCACCTCATACTAGAGACTCATACCACCTCATACTAGAGACTAATACCACCTCATACTAGAGACTCATACCACCTCATACTAGAGACTCATACCACCTCATACTAGAGACTCATACCACCTCATACTAGAGACTCATACCACCTCATACTGAGGGACTCATACTAGAGACTCATACCACCTCATACTAGAGACTCATACCACCTCATACTAGAGACTAATACCACCTCATACTAGAGACTCATACCACCTCATACTAGAGACTCATACCACCTCATACTAGAGACTCATACCACCTCATACTAGAGACTCATACCACCTCATACTAGAGACTAATACCACCTCATACTAGAGACTCATACCACCTCATACTAGAGACTCATACCACCTCATACTAGAGACTCATACCACCTCATACTAGAGACTCATACCACCTCATACTAGAGACTCATACCACCTCATACTAGAGACTCATACCACCTCATACTAGAGACTCATACCACCTCATACTAGACTCATACCACCTCATACTAGAGACTCATACCACCTCATACTAGAGACTAATACCACCTCATACTAGAGACTCATACCACCTCATACTAGAGACTCATACCACCTCATAATAGAGACTCATACCACCTCATACTAGAGACTCATACCACCTCATACTAGAGACTCATACCACCTCATACTAGAGACTAATACCACCTCATACTAGAGACTCATACCACCTCATACTAGAGACTCATACCACCTCATACTAGAGACTCATACCACCTCATACTAGAGACTCATACCACCTCATACTAGAGACTCATACCACCTCATACTAGAGACTAATACCACCTCATACTAGAGACTCATACCACCTCATACTAGAGACTCATACCACCTCATACTAGAGACTCATACCACCTCATACTAGAGACTCATACCACCTCATACTAGAGACTAATACCACCTCATACTAGAGACTCATACCACCTCATACTAGAGATGTTTTTCTATTGATTATATCCTATAAACTTGTGATAAAAAACAAAGAACTAAAATAAATAAAAATAAGGAGGGGGAGGTATAGTATCTAGTAGAGGAGGGGGAGGTATAGTATCTAGTAGAGGAGGGGGAGGTACAGTATCTAGTAGAGGAGGGGGAGGTATAGTATCTAGTAGAGGAGGGGGAGGTATAGTATCTAGTAGAGGAGGGGGAGGTATAGTATCTAGTAGAGGAGGGGGAGGTATAGTATCTAGTAGAGGAGGGGGAGGTATAGTATCTAGTAGAGGAGGGGGAGGTATAGTATCTAGTAGAGGAGGGGGAGGTATAGTATCTAGTAGAGGAGGGGGAGGTATAGTATCTAGTAGAGGAGGGGGAGGTATAGTATCTAGTAGAGGAGGGGGAGGTATAGTATCTAGTAGAGAAGGGGGAGGTATAGTATCTAGTAGAGGAGGGGGAGGTATAGTATCTAGTAGAGGAGGGGGAGGTATAGTATCTAGTAGAGGAGGGGGAGGTACAGTATCTAGTAGAGGAGGGGGAGGTACAGTATCTAGTAGAGGAGGGGGAGGTACAGTATCTAGTAGAGGAGGGGGAGGTACAGTATCTAGTAGAGGAGGGGGAGGTACAGTATCTAGTAGAGGAGGGGGAGGTACAGTATCTAGTAGAGGAGGGGGAGGTACAGTATCTAGTAGAGGAGGGGGAGGTATAGTATCTAGTAGAGGAGGGGGAGGTACAGTATCTAGTAGAGGAGGGGGAGGTACAGTATCTAGTAGAGGAGGGGGAGGTACAGTATCTAGTAGAGGAGGGGGAGGTACAGTATCTAGTAGAGGAGGGGGAGGTACAGTATCTAGTAGAGGAGGGGGAGGTACAGTATCTAGTAGAGGAGGGGGAGGTACAGTATCTAGTAGAGGAGGGGGAGGTACAGTATCTAGTAGAGGAGGGGGAGGTATAGTATCTAGTAGAGGAGGGGGAGGTATAGTATCTAGTAGAGGAGGGGGAGGTACAGTATCTAGTAGAGGAGGGGGAGGTACAGTATCTAGTAGAGGAGGGGGAGGTATAGTATCTAGTAGAGGAGGGGGAGGTATAGTATCTAGTAGAGGAGGGGGAGGTATAGTATCTAGTAGAGGAGGGGGAGGTATAGTATCTAGTAGAGGAGGAGAGGGTATAGTATCTAGTAGAGGAGGGGGAGGTATAGTATCTAGTAGAGGAGGGGGAGGTATAGTATCTAGTAGAGGAGGGGGAGGTATAGTATCTAGTAGAGGAGGGAGAGGTATAGTATCTAGTAGAGGAGGGGGAGGTATAGTATCTAGTAGAGGAGGGAGAGGTATAGTATCTAGTAGAGGAGGGGGAGGTATAGTATCTAGTAGAGGAGGGGGAGGTATAGTATCTAGTGAGTCTATTCTGGTTTAATGTTGTCTGGTTTAATGTTGTCTGGTTTAATGTTGTCTGGTTTAATGTTGTCTGGTTTAATGCTCTCTGGTTTAATGTTGTCTGGTTTAATGTTGTCTGGTTTAATGCTCTCTGGTTTAATGTTGTCTGGTTTAATGTTGTCACACACCTTGTTTTGTCTGGCGGTGGTTTAAGGTGTTTCTCATGATATGTGTTGAGTTTGATGAAGATGGTGTTGTTGTTATTGACATTGTGGTTGTTGACTGTTCTCTTAAGAGGTGACGGTGGTGTACCAGAATGGGCTGCCGGTGATCTCAGTCAGTTTGCCGTCCCGAAGAGAGCGATGCCAGTTCACTCTGAAGCCCCTCAGTGACTGTGTTGGGGTGTTCCTCACACAGCTACAGGCGGAGGACAGGGGCATCGACAGAGTAGCCATCTACTCTACAGGTAGGACATCGACAGAGTAGCCATCTACTCTACAGGTAGGACATCGACAGAGTAGCCATCTACTCTACAGGTATAGTAGGGGCGAATACACATTGGTATGGGAAGTGAAATAGATAATAAACAAAAGTGAAATAAACAATAAAAATTAACAGTAAACATTACACTCACAAAAGTTCCAAAAGAATAAAGACTTTTCTTGTGGCAACAGGTCACAAATCTTGCTGCTGAGATGCACACTGTGGTATTTCACCCAGTAGATATGGGAGTTTATCAAAATTGGGTTTATTTTTTCTTTGTGGGTCTGTGTAATCCGAGGGAAATATGTGTCTCTAATATGGTCATACATTTGGCAGGAGGTTAGGAAGTGCAGCTCAGTTTCCACCTCATTTTGTGGGCAGTGTGCACATAGCCTGTCTTCTCTTGAGAGCCAGGTCTTCCTACGGCGGCCTTTCTCAATAGCAAGGCTAAGCTCACTGAGTCTGTAGATAGATAGATAGATAGATAGATAGATAGATAGATAGATAGATAGATAGATAGATAGATAGATAGATAGATAGATAGATAGATAGATAGATAGATAGATAGATAGATAGATAGATAGATAGATAGATAGATAGATAGATAGATAGATAGATAGATAGATAGATACTTTATTGATCCCGAGTGGACATTTCTTCATCAAGCAGATACGAAAAAACACAGGGCAGGTGCAAAATGCCAGAACGAAAATACACAAAAGACATGATACATAGAGCGGCAGTATGAAAAAGTATAAAAATACAAGAAGTCTGGAGTGCAAAAACGCTATATAAAGACACTGCATAGTATGGGTGGATGGCTGAATATGTACACTATACATTGGTGGATGGTGCATGGTTAACTATACTATACAGGTCGATGGCAGAGAAATACTTAAATAGCTAAATGTGCGTATGATATAAGTGAGGGTAATAATAGTTTACTTAATATACAGTCTGGTTAAATGAACAGGTAAGTGAATATTTTGCATCATAACCATTGCATGCAGAGGGTGGGTGACATTGTCCATGATGGCCAGCAGTTTGGCCAGGATCCGTCTCTCCGCCACCTCCTCTAGAGTGTCAAGGCTAATCCCCAGAACAGAGCTAGCCTTCCTGATCAGCTTATTTACCAGAGAGACATCACTTTATGTTGGCACCCCAGCACACCACTGCAAAAAAGATGGCACTGGCCACCACAGACTGGTAGAAGGTATGCAGTAGTTTACTGCAAACGTTGAAGGACCTGAGCCTCCTCAGAAAGTAGAGTCGGCTCTGGCCCTTTTTGTACAGGGCCCCGGTGTTACCAGCCCATTCCAGCCTGTTGTCCATATGGACTCCCAGGAACTTGTATGTCCCAACCATTTCCACATCCATCCCCTGTATAGGGACTGCAGTCGGTTGATTTTCCTGAAGTCCACCACCATCTCCGAGGTGTAGAGTGTGAACAGGAAGGGGGATAGGACCGTTCCCTGTCGAGCCCCTGTGTTGCTCACTGCCTGTTCTGACACACAGCTCTGTAGTCGCACAAAGTGTGGCCTACCGGTCAGGTAGTCCGTAACCCAGGATACTAAGGGTGCTTCCACTTTCATCCTCTTCATCTTCTCACCCAGTAGCAGGGACTGAATGGTGTTAAAGGCACTGGAGAAGTCAACAACATAACCCTCACAGTGCAACCTGCGTTGTCCAGGTGAGAGTAGGCCCTCTGCAGAAGGTAGATGATTGCATCATCCACCCCGACGTTGGCTGGTATGCTAACTGCAGGGGGTCCAGCGATGTACACACCAGGGGTCTGAGGTGAGCGAGGACTAACATTTCCAGGGTCTTCATGATGTGGGATGTTAGCGCTACAGGTCAGAAGTCATTCAGGACAGTGGGGTGCGCCTTCTTGGGCACTGGGACCAGGCAGGATGTTTTCCACAGCACAGACCCTAAGCACCCTTGGGCTGAAGCCATCAGGGCCCGCCACTTTCCACTGATGTAGTCTCTCCAGCTCTCTCTTCACTTAGTTGGTGGTGAAAGCCAGCCCAGGTTGGGAGGTGGGGGGAAGAGGGGTGTTGAGGATCAGTCCAGAGGTAGGGGGAAGGGGGGTGTTGAGGATCAGTCCAGAGGGAGCAGGGGCGGAGGTGGGGAGGGGGTCGCTGATTGTCTCAACAGTGGTGTTGTGAGCAAAGTGGGGGTGGGACAGCCGTGAGGATGTGTGGCCTGGGGAGCTGGAGGGGAGCTGGACAGGGCCAGTATCAAACCTGTTAAAAAATTGGTTCAGCTCATTGGCTCTGTCCTGGGTCCCCTCCATCTGCCCACTGTTTGACCTTATGAAGCCAGTGATATTTCTCATGACCTTCCACACCTCTCTCACCTGGCTCTGCCTCAGCTTGTCCTCCATCTCCTCCTTATACCCTCTCTTCCCCTCAGGAATCTGCAACTTCAGCTTCCTCTGGACGCATTTCAATTTGTCCCTGTCCCCCTCATTGAAGGCCCTCTTCTTCTCATTCAGCAGGGCCTTCAGGTCGCTGGTGACCCAGGGTTTATTATTTGGAAAACAGCGTACCTTCCTGGTGGGTACAGTGTTCTCTACACAAAAATTGATATAGTCTTTTATGCAGTCTGTAAGTCCATCAATGTCCTCCCCATGAGCCTCACAGAGCACATCCCAGTCTGTAGGGCCTCGTGATTTGGTTGGATCTAATTGTGTTGCTGTCCTGGGGCTCTGTGGGATCTGTTTGTGTTTGTGAACAGAGCCCCAGGACCGACTTGCTTAGGGGACTCTTCTCCAGGTTCATCTCTCTGTAGGTGATGACATTGTTATGGATGGTTTGGAATCGCTTCCTTTTAGGTGGTTGTAGAATTTAATGTCTCTTTTCTGGATTTTGATAATAAGTAGGTATCGGCCTAATTCTGCTCTACATGTATTATGGTGTTTTACGTTGTACACAGAGAATATTTTTGCAGAATTCTGCATGCAGTGTCTCAATTTGGTGTTTGTCCCATTTTGTGAATTCTTGGTTGGTGAGGGGACCCCAGACCTCACAACCATAAAGGGCAATGGGTTCTATAACTGATTCAAGTATTTTTTGCCAGATCCTAATTGGTATGTTGAATTTTATGTTCCTTTTGATGGCACAGAAGGCCCTTCTTGCCTTGTCTCTCAAATCGTTCACAGGTTTGTGGAAGTTACCTGTGGCGCTGATGTTTATACCGAGGTATATATCGTTTTTTGTGTGCTCTAGGGAGATTACTGAGATTTACAGTCAGGGCCCAGGTCTGACAGAATCTGTGCAGAAGATCTAGGTGCTGCTGTAGGCCCTCCTTGGTTGGTGACAGAAGCACCAGATCATCATCAAACAGTAGACATTTGACTTCAGATTCTAGTAGGGTGAGGCCGGGTGCTGCAGACTGTTCTAGTGCCCTCGCCAATTAATTGATATATACAGTATGTTGAAGAGGGTGGGGCTTAAGCTGCATCCCTGTCTCACCCCACGGCCCTATTTTAAGAAATGTGTGTTTTTTGCCCATTCTAACAGCACACTTGTTGTTTGTGTACATGGATTATATAAAGTTGTATGTTTTTCTCCCAACACCACTTTCCATCAATTTGCATAGCAGACCCTTATGCCAAATTGAGCCAAATGCTTTTTTTAAATCAACAAAGCATGAGAAGACTTTTCCTTTGTTCTGTTTTGTTTGTTTGTCAATTAGGGTGTGCAGGGTGAATACGTGGTCTGTCGTACGGTAATTTGGTAAAAAGCCAATTTGACATTTGCTCAGTACATTGTCTTCACAGAGGAAATGTAGGATTTTCCCAAGGTTGCTGTTGACCCATATCCCACGATAGTTATTGGGGACAAATTTGTCTCCACTTTCAGTACTTGGTTCCAAATATTGGGGAAGATGTCAGAGCTAAGGATGATATTAAAGAGTTTAAGTATAGCAAATTGGAATTTGTTGTCTGTATATTTTATCATTTCATTGAGGATACCATCAACACCACAGGCCTTGTTGGGTTGGAGGGTTTGTACTTCATTCAATCTAGTTGGGGAATCCAGAGTTCTGGAAGTCTTGAATAGTTGATTCTAAGATTTGTATTTGATCATATCTCTCTCTCTCTCTCTGGACACTAGCTAACCCATCTATTAGCTGTATTCAGGCATGATACCACTGCAGTCATATAGAATTTACCTTTATAGTCCGCTACTATCATTTGGCACCATATTCTCTATTTAGTGCACTATGTAAGGAATAGGGTGCCATTTGGGATGCAGGGGAGAGAAATAAGACCAATTTTACTGATATGAAATTATAAGGATGTGAAGTATGTTTCAAGTAGCAGAGTGTTACTCTTTCTCTCTCTCTCTCCTTCTCTCTCCCTCCAGATGGGACGAGGGTAGCCTCTTCTACAGGGATAGACGTCCTTCTGTTGGACGATTTCGACCTGGTCATCAACAACATTACCTACCTGGTGCGGCCGCCGCGGAGAGGTGAGGACAGCCTGGGGTCAAGGTGTTAAGGTTTAAGGGTCAGGAGATGAAAACACATTCACACTTCACACTAGAAAATAGGTATTCATGTTGGTGTGTCTGTCTGTCTGTCTGTCTGTCTGTCTGTCTGTCTGTCTGTCTGTCTGTCTGTCTGTCTGTCTGTCTGTCTGTCTGTCTGTCTGTCTGTCTGTCTATATGCCTGCATGAGTGTGTGTGTGTGTGTATGTATGACTGTGTGTGTGTGTGTGTGTGTGTGTGTGTGTGTCTGTCTGTATGTCTGTGTGCGTGCGTGCGTGTGTGTGCGTGTGTGTGTGTCTGTCTATATGCCTGCGTTCGTGTGTGTGTGTGTCTATCTGTCTGAATGCCTGCGTGTGTGTATGTCTGTCTGTCGTCCCGTGTAGCTCAGATTGTAGAACATGCCGCTTGTGGGTTCGATTCCCACGGGGGACCATTACGAAAAAAAGTATGAACATGTAGTACTAACTAACTGTAAGTCGCTAAATGACAGAAATATGCCCAGGTGGGAATATGTGTCTGTCTGTATGCCTGCGTCTGTCTGTATGCCTGCGTCTGTCTGTATGCCTGCGTGTGTCTGTATGCCTGCGTCTGTCTGTATGTGTATGCCTACTTGCTTGTGTGTGTGTAGTGTGTGTGTAGTGTGTAGTGTGTAGTGTAGTGTGTAGTGTGTAGTGTGTAGTGTAGTGTGTAGTGTAGTGTGTAGTGTGTAGTGTAGTGTGTAGTGTGTAGTGTGTAGTGTAGTGTAGTGTGTAGTGTGTAGTGTAGTGTGTAGTGTAGTGTGTAGTGTAGTGTGTAGTGTAGTGTGTAGTGGTAACATTAGGAGAGTAAATAACTCACATTTATATTTTCTACAAACATCTGCTGTTTTCCACCAAAATGAGAAGTACTATATATGTGCTAACATTTGTCCTGTCCTGGAGATCTGCTGGCCAATGAGGAGGCAGAGCGTCTGAACGACGTTAAGTTCCTGGTTCAGCAGCTCTACACCACCCTGCGTATAGAAGAACATCAGCTGTGTAAAGAGAAGGAGCTGGTGGTCAGACTGGAGGACCTCAACTCACAGCTACTCCCTCTGGAGAAGGTATATATACACACACACACACACACACACACACCACACACACACACCACACACACACACACACACACACACACACACACACACCACACACACACACCACACACACACACCACACACACACTACACACTACACACTACACACACACCACACACCACACACACACCATACACACACCACACACGCACACGCACACACGCACACACACACCACACACCACACACACACAAAGAGAAGGAGCTGTTCATTAGATTGGAGGACCTGAAGTCACAGCTTGTCCCACTGGAGAAGGTCTCATCTCACTTAATTGCTATGTTTAAATTCCATTCACTTCTGTGTTTACATAGGGGATAGAAAAGTGTATATTCAGCACTTTACTCCCAATGAAATACCAGTACAGAGTCAATGTGAGGAGGCTATATACAGGGGTACCAGTACAGAGTCAATGTGAGGAGGCTATATACAGGGGTACCAGTACAGAGTCAATGTGAGGAGGCTATATACAGGAAGTACCAGTACAGAGTCAATGTGAGGAGGCTATATACAGGAAGTACCAGTACAGAGTAAATGTGAGGAGGCTATATACAGGGGTACCAGTACAGAGTCAATGTGAGGAGGCTATATACAGGGGTACCAGTACAGAGTCAATGTGAGGAGGCTATATACAGGGGGTACCAGTACAGAGTCAATGTGAGGAGGCTATATACAGGAAGTACCAGTACAGAGTCAATGTGAGGAGGCTATATACAGGAAGTACCAGTACAGAGTCAATGTGAGGAGGCTATATACAGGGGTACCAGTACAGAGTCAATGTGAGGAGGCTATATACAGGGGTACCAGTACAGAGTCAATGTGAGGAGACTATATACAGGGGTACCAGTACAGAGTCAATGTGAGGAGGCTATATACAGGGGTACCAGTACAGAGTCAATGTGAGGAGGCTATATACAGGAAGTACCAGTACAGAGTCAATGTGAGGAGGCTATATACAGGGGTACCAGTACAGGGTCAATGTGAGGAGGCTATATACAGGAAGTGCCAGTACAGAGTCAATGTGAGGAGGCTATATACAGGGGTACCAGTACAGAGTCAATGTGAGGAGGCTATATACAGGGGTACCAGTACAGAGTCAATGTGAGGAGGCTATATACAGGGGTACCAGTACAGAGTCAATGTGAGGAGGCTATATACAGGGGTACCAGTACAGAGTCAATGTGAGGAGGCTATATACAGGAAGTACCAGTACAGAGTCAATGTGAGGAGGCTATATACAGGGGTACCAGTACAGAGTCAATGTGAGGAGGCTATATACAGGGGTACCAGTACAGAGTCAATGTGAGGAGACTATATACAGGGGTACCAGTACAGAGTCAATGTGAGGAGGCTATATACAGGGGGTACCAGTACAGAGTCAATGTGAGGAGGCTATATACAGGAAGTACCAGTACAGAGTCAATGTGAGGAGGCTATATACAGGAAGTACCAGTACAGAGTCAATGTGAGGAGGCTATATACAGGGGTACCAGTACAGAGTCAATGTGAGGAGGCTATATACAGGGGGTACCAGTACAGAGTCAATGTGAGGAGGCTATATACAGGGGTACCAGTACAGAGTCAATGTGAGGAGGCTATATACAGGAAGTACCAGTACAGAGTCAATGTGAGGAGGCTATATACAGGTGGTACCAGTACAGAGTCAATGTGAGGAGGCTATATACAGGTAGTACCAGTACAGAGTCAATGTGAGGAGGCTATATACAGGAAGTACCAGTACAGAGTCAATGTGAGGAGGCTATATACAGGAAGTACCAGTACAGAGTCAATGTGAGGAGGCTATATACAGGAAGTACCAGTACAGAGTCAATGTGAGGAGGCTATATACAGGGGTACCAGTACAGAGTCAATGTGAGGAGGCTATATACAGGAAGTACCAGTACAGAGTCAATGTGAGGAGGCTATATACAGGGGTACCAGTACAGAGTCAATGTGAGGAGGCTATATACAGGGGTACCAGTACAGAGTCAATGTGAGGAGGCTATATACAGGGGGTACCAGTACAGAGTCAATGTGAGGAGGCTATATACAGGTAGTACCAGTACAGAGTCAATGTGAGGAGGCTATATACAGGGGGTACCAGTACAGAGTCAATGTGAGGAGGCTATATACAGGTAGTACCAGTACAGAGTCAATGTGAGGAGGCTATATACAGGGGTACCAGTACAGAGTCAATGTGAGGAGGCTATATACAGGGGTACCAGTACAGAGTCAATGTGAGGAGGCTATATACAGGGGTACCAGTACAGAGTCAATGTGAGGAGGCTATATACAGGGGTACCAGTACAGAGTCAATGTGAGGAGGCTATATGCAGGGGTACCAGTACAGAGTCAATGTGAGGAGGCTATATACAGGGGTACCAGTACAGAGTCAATGTGAGGAGGCTATATACAGGGGTACCAGTACAGAGTCAATGTGAGGAAGCTATATACAGGGGTACCGGTACAGAGTCAATGTGAGGAGGCTATATACAGTGGGGAGAACAAGTATTTGATACACTGCCGATTTTGCAGGTTTTCCCACTTACAAAGCATGTAGAAGTCTGTAATTTTTATCATAGGTACTCTTCAACTGTGAGTGACGGAATCTAAAACAAAAATCCAGAAAATCACATTGTATGAATTTTAAGTAATTAATTTGCATTTTATTGCATGACATAAGTATTTGATACATCAGAAAAGCAGAACTTAATATTTGGTACAGAAACCTTTGTTTGCAATTACAGAGATCATACGTTTCCTGTAGTTCTTTACCAGGTTTGCACACACTGCAGCAGGGATTTTGGCCCACTCCTCCATACAGACCTTCTCCAGATCCTTCAGGTTTCGGGGCTGTCGCTGGGCAATACAGACTTTCAGCTCCCTCCAAAGATGTTCTATTGGGTTCAGGTCTGGAGACTGGCTAGGCCACTCCAGGACCTTGAGATGCTTCTTACGGAGCCACTCCTTAGTTGCCCTGGCTGTGTGTTTCGGGTCGTTGTCATGCTGGAAGACCCAGCCACGACCCATCTTCAATGCTCTTACTGAGGGAAGGAGGTTGTTGGCCAAGATCTCGCGATACATCCATCCTCCCCTCAATACGGTGCAGTCGTCCTGTCCCCTTTGCAGAAAAGCATCCCCAAAGAATGATGTTTCCACCTCCATGCTTCACGGTTGGGATGGTGTTCTTGGGGTTGTACTCATCCTTCTTCTTCCTCCAAACACAGCGAGTGGAGTTTAGACCAAAAAGCTCTATTTTTGTCTCATCAGACCACATGACCTTCTCCCATTCCTCCTCTGGATCATCTAGATGGTCATTGGCAAACTTCAGACGGGCCTGGACATGCGCTGGCTTGAGCAGGGGGACCTTGCGTGCGCTGCAGGATTTTAATCCATGACGGCGTAGTGTGTTACTAATGGTTTTCTTTGAGACTGTGGTCCCAGCTCTCCTTAGGTCATTGACCAGGTCCTGCCGTGTAGTTCTGGGCTGATCCCTCACCTTCCTCATGATCATTGATGCCCCACGAGGCGAGATCTTGCATGGTGCCCCAGACTGAGGGAGATTGACCGTCATCTTGAACTTCTTCCATTTTCTAATAATTGCGCCAACAGTTGTTGCCTTCTCACCAAGCTGCTTGCCTATTGTCCTGTAGCCCATCCCAGCCTTGTGCAGGTCTACAATTTTATCCCTGATGTCCTTACACAGCTCTCTGGTCTTGGCCATTGTGGAGAGGTTGGAGTCTGTTTGACTGAGTGTGTGGACAGGTGTCTTTTATACAGGTAACGAGTTCTAACAGGTGCAGTTAATACAGGTAATGAGTGGAGAACAGGAGGGCTTCTTAAAGAAAAACTAACAGGTCTGTGAGAGCCAGAATTCTTACTGGTTGGTAGGTGATCAAATACTTATGTCATGCAATAAAATGCAAATTAATTATTTAAAAATCATACAATGTGATTTTCTGGATTTTTGTTTTAGATTCCGTCTCTCACAGTTGAAGTGTACCTATGATAAAAATTACAGACCTCTACATGCTTTGTAAGTAGGAAAACCTGCAAAATCAGCAGTGTATCAAATACTTGTTCTCCCCACTGTACCTGTAAATTGAACTGTATATTTACCTGTACAGTTAATATAACCATGCAAAATGTTCACTTACCTGTTCATTTAGCCAGTCTGTATATTAAGTAAACTATTATTACCCTCGCTCATATCATACGCATTTTTAGCTACTGAAGTATTTCTCTGCCATCGACCTGTATAGTATAGTTAACCATCCAACATCCACCAATGTATAGTGTACATATTCAGTCATTCACCCATGCTATGCAATGTATTTTTATAGCTTTTTTGCACTCCACACTTCATGTATTTCTATACTTTTTCATACTTCCACTCTATGTATCATGTACCGTGTATCTGTCTTTTGTGTACTTTCGTTGTGGCATTTTGCACCTGCCCTGTGTTTTTTTCGTAGCTGCTTGACAAAGAAATTCCCCCTCGGGGATCAATAAAGTACCTATCTATCTATTTATCTATCTATCTATCTATCTATCTATCTATCTATCTATCTATCTATCTATCTATCTATCTATCTATCTATCTATCTATCTATCTATCTATCTATCTATCTATCTATCTATCTATCTATCTATCTATCTATCTATCTATCTATCTATCTATCTATCTAAATCCAAAACCTGTGACATTTAGCTATAGAAGTAACCCATACAAACAGCCTCTCTGTCTTAACTACATTTAAACTTCTGTGTGTTGGTAGACCTCTCTCTGTCTTAACTATACTTAACAAAAATATAAACGCAACATGCAACAAGATTGTACTGAGTTACAGGTCATAGAAGGAAATCAGTCAATTGAAATAAATTCTTTAGGCCCTAATCTATAGATTTAACATGAGAGGGGGTCAATGTAAATAGTCTGGGTAGCCATTTGATGAACTAACTTGAACTACAGAGGACCATGTTCTACCAACTGAACTACAGAGGACCATGTTCTACTAACTGAACTACAGAGGACCATGTTCTACTAGCTGAACTACAGAGGACCATGTTCTACCAACTGAACTACAGAGGACCATGTTCTACTAACTGAACTACAGAGGACCATGTTCTACCAACTGAACTACAGAGGACCATGTTCTACTAACTGAACTACAGAGGACCATGTTCTACCAACTGAACTACAGAGGACCATGTTCTACTAACTGAACTACAGAGGACCATGTTCTACTAAGTGAACTACAGAGGACCATGTTCTACTAACTGAACTACAGAGGACCATGTTCTACCAACTGAACTACAGAGGACCATGTTCTACTAACTGAACTACAGAGGACCATGTTCTACTAAGTGAACTACAGAGGACCATGTTCTACTAACTGAACTACAGAGGACCATGTTCTACTAACGGAACTACAGAGGACTATGTTCTACCAACGGAACTACAGAGGACTATGTTCTACCAACGGAACTACAGAGGACCATGTTCTACTAACTGAACTACAGAGGACCATGTTCTACCAACAGAACTACAGAGGACTATGTTCTACCAACGGAACTACAGAGGACTATGTTCTACCAACGGAACTACAGAGGACCATGTTCTACCAACAGAACTACAGAGGACTATGTTCTACCAACGGAACTACAGAGGACTATGTTCTACCAACGGAACTACAGAGGACTATGTTCTACCAACTGAACTACAGAGGACTATGTTCTACCAACGGAACTACAGAGGACCACAGGTGTAAGTGTCTTATTATTGATGTGTGTGTCTGATTGGCTGTCCATCCCAGGTGAGGGAGGAGCTGAGTCGTAAGGCGGAGCGTCGTTCCACCTGGGTGCTGTGGGGGGGTGTGGCCTACATGGCAACACAGTTTGGGATCCTGGCACGCCTCACCTGGTGGGAATACTCCTGGGACATCATGGAGCCTGTCACCTACTTCATTACCTACGCCACCGCTATGGCCATGTATTCCTACTACGTACTCACACGCCAGGTAACACACACACACACACACACACACACACTGTAACACACACACACACACACACACACACACACACACACACACACACACACACACACACACACACACACACACACACACACACACACACCACACACACACACACTGTAACACACACACACACACACACACACACACACACACACACACACACACACACACACACTGTAACACACACACACACTGTAACACACACTGTAACACACACACACACACACACACACACACACACACACACACACACACACACACACACACACACACTGTAACACACACACACACACACACACACACACACACACACTGTAACACACACACACACACACACACACACACACACACACACACACACACACACACTGTAACACACACACACACACACACACACACACACTGTAACACACACACCGCCTTGGCCATGTATTCCTACTTCGTACTCACACACCAGGTAAGAGGCTAGGCCAGGTAAGAGACTAGGCCAGGTAAGAGGCTAGGCCAGGTAAGAGGCTAGGTCAGATAAGAGGCTAGGCCAGGTAAGAGGCTAGGTCAGATAAGAGGCCAGGTAAGAGGCTAGGCCAGGTAAGAGGCTAGGCCAGGTAAGAGGCTAGGCCAGGTAAGAGGCTAGGCCAGGTAGGAGGCCAGGTAAGAGGCTAGGCCAGGTAAGAGGCTAGGCCAGGTAAGAGGCTAGGCCAGGTAAGAGGCTAGGCCAGGTAGGAGGCCAGGTAAGAGGCTAGGCCAGGTAAGAGGCTAGGCCAGGTAAGAGACTAGGCCAGGTAAGAGGCTAGGCAGGAAGGCAGGCACAGACCCACAGGTCATGGACTAGTGTCTGTGTGTTTTGTGTTATCTGTAGGAGTACATCTACCCTGACGCCAGGGACAGACAGTACCTGCTGTTCTTCCACAAGGGGGTGAAGAGACAACGCTTTGACATCCACAAGTACAACGAGCTGAAGGACTCTATCGCTGAGGTAGGCAGGAACAGGCACACATGCACACACACACGCACACACACACACACACACACACACACACACACACACGCACACACACACACACACACACACACACACACACACACACACACACACACACACACACACACACACACACACACACACACACACACACACACACACACACACACACACACACACACTCATGATTTTAGGATATAGATTGAAACATATTCTGACCACAAAGGAACACATTTAGAGGCATGCATTTACATATTATTATAATAATTAAATTCCCCTTCCTCCCTCTCTCTGTGTCTGTCCCTCTCTCTCTCCCCCTCTCTCCCTCCCCCTGTATGTCTCTCTCTCCCCCTCTCTCCCTCTGTGTCTCTCCCTATCTCTCTTTTCTCTCTCTCTTCCCCTCCTCTCCTCTCCTCTCCTCAGGTGGAGTTAGATCTGAAGCGTCTGAGGGACCCCCTCCAGCTCCAACTACCTGTCCAGCAACTCACCAACGCCAGCAAAGATTGATATCCCCCTTCCCTCCATCCACCCTCTACCTTTACTTCTCTCTCTCTCTCTCTCTCTCTCTCTCTCTCTCTCTCTCTCTCTCTCTCTCTCTCTGTCTCTGTCTCTGTCTCTGTCTCTGTCTCTCTCTCTCTCTCTCTCTCTGTAAAACCATATTAAGAGGAGTTTTGGCAACAAGAAAGAACAGACACTGAATCCTTCTAGAGATGATCATCTTCTGGAGATGATGATGATGAAACTGGGCGCTATGGAAATGCCACACGTCTAGGGGACGTACAGGAAGTGGCACGCTACAGTGGGAGGAGCTACAGCTGAGGCAAGGCAGAGGGGGCAGACAGATGGACACATCTATGAGCGTGTGTGACCTACTTGGCCACCCAACAGTTGCTATATCTATGGGCTAGCTAGGCCCACAGTGCAGCATTGTTAGGCTGGGAAGCTGGAGTCTTCAAACTGTAAACACACACCACTCCTGTGGGGCCTTGGGACGTCTATGGAGGGACTGAATCGATCTCCTCTAGCTCTTCCCCCTGACCTCTGCCCTCTGACCTCTGCATGCACAGAGGACACGGCTGTGATTGAACAACGGTTCCGGTGACCTCTATGTGCCCTTGAACTTTGACCTTGGCTGACCCCTCCCCTCTTGTCTCGTCAGATTGACTGTGGCCAACCCTGCCCCCTTTGCCTCCATGTCCCTCCCCTCTGCCTGACGGACATCTACCCACTGAACCTGTTGCTATCACGACACAGAGATTCATCAAGAGCCCGTCAACCTATGACAGCCTTTACAGGAAGTGGACAGACAGAGTTGAGGTCAGGTGACCATGCCACAATTCCTCTTCCAGTTGTTGACTTCCTGTTTCCTGTCACATGCTCGCCAGAGAAAGAGTAAAGTACTACCGACAAAAAACATCACTGTGTGTTCTATCTATTATTTTTTTATTTTGAAAGACATACTATATTTGTTATGGAAAATAATATACAATCAATCAAAATGGAAGTAGATACGTTTATATACCTTATCTGCATGTCTTTATTAAATACAGTTGAAGTGGGAAGTTTACATACACCTTAGCCATATACATTTAAACTCAGTTTTTCACAATTCCTGACATTTAATCCTAGTAATAATTCCCTGTCTTAGGTCAGTTAGGATCACCACTTTATTTTAAGAATGTGAAATGTCAGAATAATAGTAGAGAGAATGATTTATTTCAGCTTTTATTTCTTTCATCACATTCCCAGTGGGTCTGAAGTTTACATACACTCAATTAGTATTTGGTAGCATTGCCTTCAAATTGTTTAACTTGGGTCAAACGTTTCGGGTAGCCTTCCACAAGCTTCCCACAATAAGTTGGCCCATTCCTCCTGACAGAACTGGTGTAACTGAGTCAGGTTTGTAGGCCTCCTTGCTCGCACAGGCTTTTTCAGTTCTGCCCACAAATTTTCTTTGTTGTCCTTAAGGCATTTTGCCACAACGTTGGAAGTATGCTTGGGGTCATTGTCCATTTGGAAGACCCATTTGCGAACAACCTTTAACTTCCTGACTGATGTCTTGAGATGTTGCTTCAATATATTTACATAATTTTCCTTCCTCATGATGCCATCTATTTTGTGAAGTGCACCAGCCCCTCCTGCAGCAAAGCACCCCCACAACATGATGCTGCCACCCCTGTACTTCACGGTTGGGATGGTGTTCTTCGGCTTGCAAGCCTCCCCCTTTTTCCTCCAAACATAACGATGGTCATTATGGCCAAACAGTTCTATTTCTGTTTCATCAGACCAGAGGACATTTCTCCAAAAAGTGCGACCTTTGTCCCCATGTGCAGTTGCAAACCGTAGTCTGACTTTTTTATGGCGGTTCTGGAGCAGTCACAGTCAACTTAGTGTATGTAAACTTCTGACCCACTGGAATTGTGATATAGTGAATTATAAGTGAAATAATCTGTCTGTAAACAATTGTGTCATGCACAAAGTAGATGTCCTAACCGACTTGCCAAAACAACTTGAAATCTGTGGAGTGGTTGAAAAATGAGTTTTAATGACTTCAACCTAAGTGTATGTAAACTTCCGACTTCAACTGTATCCCAGCCATACAGAACCCCCATATCAATAGAATACCCACTCCCTCTCTGTCACACACTATTGTCATTGTACCACCACCATAACCAACATGGCCTGCATAGATACATCCATCATCCACAAGCATGCACACACTGTGCACAGACAGCAAGAGAGTAGATGACCTCTAAGAATTTCTGGCAGAGAGTTTCTGTGTAAAGGCCCCATATCTTAGAGTGCTGCTCACATGTCCCACAATTCCTCCCGACTACATATTCCACAGTGCCTCACTCATATCAGCTAAGATAACATTCTAGAACCCTCACCAACAACAACAATGTTCCAACAACAGCTGGGAACGTGTGTGTATGAATGCTTGAACGAAAACGGGGCATTGGTGAAATATTTGAGGACAACAAAAACAAAAAACATGAATTTGGGGTGTGATCGAACCATTTTAAAACATATCCACATTTCTACTACAGTAACTAAACGCATTGTGTGGATGTAAAGAAAGTGACATAATATTGAATGCTATTTGATGTAGTGTGTGATGCTGTAGATTGCAGGTTGTTGAATGATTCATATTTTGTTCATGTAGATGTATGAGTGTTTTTAGGACACATCCGAAGCCAAGAAGGAGGAACAGGGTTGTGTACATAACACAGATATCCATCACACACCACACACACACACACACACACATACTGACACACACACACACACACACATTCTAATAATAATGGTGCATTACTTACCTGCTGCCAAAATAATGACATTTTCCAAAAGAAACACTTTCTTGTGAACATAGATGTTTATGCCATTTCATTGTGACAAGAAGAAATAAGGATAATTGAATTGTTAAAAAACTGAAGAGATGGACATGACTTGGTCTGAACAGGAGGACATGACTTGGTCTGAACAGGAGGACATGACTTGGTCTGAACAGGAGGACATGACTTGGTCTGAACAGGAGGACATGACTTGGTCTGAACAGGAGGACATGACTTGGTCTGAACAGGAGGACATGACTTGGTCTGAACAGGAGGACATGACTTGGTCTGAACAGGAGGACATGACTTGGTCTGAACAGGGAGTGTTATCTCACTCACCTAACATCCCATGGGTCCTGTGTCTGTGTGTAAGGGTGTCAGAGGCTAGGCCAGGTAAGAGGCTAGGCCAGGTAAGAGGCTAGGCAGTAAACAAATAGCAGTAAACAAGCAGCAGTAAACAAGCAGCTGTAAACAGAGAGCAGTAAACAAGCAGTAGTAAACAGATAGCAGTAAACAAGCAGCAGTAAACAAGTAGCAGTAAACAGATAGCAGAAAACAAACAGCAGTAAACAAGCAGCTGTAAACAGATAGCAGTAAACAAACAGCAGTAAACAGATAGCAGTAAACAAACAGCAGTAAACAGATAGCAGTAAACAAATAGCAGTAAACAAGCAGCAGTAAACAAGCAGCAGTAAACAAATAGCAGTAAACAAGCAGCAGTAAACAAGCAGCAGTAAACAAGCAGCAGTAAACAGGCAGCAGTAAACAAACAGCAGTAAACAAGCAGCTGTAAACAAACAGCAGTAAACAAGCAGCTGTAAACACGCAGCTGTAAACACGCAGCTGTAAACACGCAGCTGTAAACACGCAGCTGTAAACAAACAGCAGTAAACAAGCAGCTGTAAACAAACAGCAGTAAACAAGCAGCTGTAAACAGATAGCAGTAAGTAAACAGCATTAAGAGATTTTGGAGAGCAATAGAACCATATTGTATTGCATTGAGATTTGACGGCACCGTCTGTACGATCATCCATATAGTTTCTATTCATGCTAAGCTCCTGAGATGATGAGGCTACGTTCAGCATAGTGGCTCTAATAACAGACACACTGCACACACACATGCAAACAGTGTCAAATTATAGCAACCAGGAAATTACAGAGCAATTAGCACTAGATAACACAGCCACAAAGTCATGACAGCTTTCCCAGTTTGACAACAGATGCAGCTCCGGCAGGAGAAATCAATAGGCCAATATCACAGCCAATCACAACACTGGCAGGTACGTAATACTGTGAAACAGATTCCACTATTAGCGGCAGATATATTATGGACATTTTCTGCTGAAATTATGCCTTTTCTTTTTTTTATCCTATGTGTTGCGCCTTAGGTTTGGGATACGACTGTCTGCCACTGGAACGGAACCGCAACCTCCGAATCCGGAGTCATGGGGTCACCCCCGTTCATCATCCCCGTCCAGAACACTGTAGCCACACCCAAGACTACTTTGAAGGCATTTCCTATCTAGGAACACACACACACTGGGGAGTTGGAATCACAAACACCTCTACATACATCAGGGAATCCTCACTTCCTCTCCTTAGGGCTCATCATACCATCCTCACTTCCTCTCCTTAGGGCTCATCATACCATCCTCACTTCCTCTCCTTAGGGCTCATCATACCATCCTCACTTCCTCTCCTCTCCATCCTCATTAACTGCTTATTCCTTTGTTTATTTTAATAAATAAGGAACTTTATTACAAAGCGGGTGTTGCATGAATGTAATGTTTACATGGGACAAGATGATTTAATAAAAATAGTTTAAAAGAACATAGTTAGTAGAGATGTATAGGGGCATGGGGCAGTGCTTTCTGGATGACAAATCTGGCTCCAACCCAGCCAACCCACTGCATCCTCCTCCTCCTCCATCTCTCTCTCTCTACTGTCTCCTTCTCTCTATGGATCATTCTCTCTCTCTCTCTACTGTCTCCTTCTCTCTATGGATCATTCTCTCTCTCTACTGTCTCCTTCTCTCTATGGATCATTCTCTCTCTCTCTCTACTGTCTCCTTCTCTCTATGGATCATTCTCTCTCTCTACTGTCTCCTTCTCTCTATGGATCATTCTCTCTCTCTCTCTACTGTCTCCTTCTCTCTATGGATCATTCTCTCTCTCTCTCTACTGTCTCCTTCTCTCTATGGATCATTCTCTCTCTCTACTGTCTCCTTCTCTCTATGGATCATTCTCTCTCTCTCTCTACTGTCTCCTTCTCTCTATGGATCATTCTCTCTCTCTACTGTCTCCTTCTCTCTATGGATCATTCTCTCTCTCTCTCTACTGTCTCCTTCTCTCTATGGATCATTCTCTCTCTCTCTCTACTGTCTCCTTCTCTCTATGGATCATTCTCTCTCTCTCTCTACTGTCTCCTTCTCTCTATGGATCATTCTCTCTCTCTCTCTACTGTCTCCTTCTCTCTATGGATCATTCTCTCTCTCTCTCTACTGTCTCCTTCTCTCTATGGATCATTCTCTCTCTCTCTCTACTGTCTCCTTCTCTCTATGGATCATTCTCTCTCTCTCTCTACTGTCTCCTACTCTCTATGGATCATTCTCTCTCTCTCTCTACTGTCTCCTTCTCTCTATGGATCATTCTCTCTCTCTCTCTACTCTCCTTCTCTCTATGGATCATTCTCTCTCTCTCTCTACTGTCTCCTTCTCTCTATGGATCATTCTCTCTCTCTCTCTACTGTCTCCTTCTCTCTATGGATCATTCTCTCTCTCTCTCTACTGTCTCCTTCTCTCTATGGATCATTCTCTCTCTCTCTCTACTGTCTCCTTCTCTCTATGGATCATTCTCTCTCTCTCTCTACTGTCTCCTTCTCTCTATGGATCATTCTCTCTCTCTCTCTACTGTCTCCTACTCTCTATGGATCATTCTCTCTCTCTCTCTACTGTCTCCTTCTCTCTATGGATCATTCTCTCTCTCTCTCTACTGTCTCCTTCTCTCTATGGATCATTCTCTCTCTCTCTCTACTGTCTCCTTCTCTCTATGGATCATTCTCTCTCTCTCTCTACTGTCTCCTTCTCTCTATGGATCATTCTCTCTCTCTCTCTACTGTCTCCTACTCTCTATGGATCATTCTCTCTCTCTCTCTACTGTCTCCTTCTCTCTATGGATCATTCTCTCTCTCTCTCTACTGTCTCCTTCTCTCTATGGATCATTCTCTCTCTCTCTCTACTGTCTCCTTCTCTCTATGGATCATTCTCTCTCTCTCTCTACTGTCTCCTTCTCTCTATGGATCATTCTCTCTCTCTCTCTACTGTCTCCTTCTCTCTATGGATCATTCTCTCTCTCTCTCTACTGTCTCCTTCTCTCTATGGATCATTCTCTCTCTCTCTCTACTGTCTCCTTCTCTCTATGGATCATTCTCTCTCTCTCTCTACTGTCTCCTTCTCTCTATGGATCATTCTCTCTCTCTCTCTACTGTCTCCTTCTCTCTATGGATCATTCTCTCTCTCTCTCTACTGTCTCCTTCTCTCTATGGATCATTCTCTCTCTCTCTCTACTGTCTCCTTCTCTCTATGGATCATTCTCTCTCTCTCTCTCTAATGTCTCCTTCTCTCTATGGATCATTCTCTCTCTCTCTCTACTGTCTCCTTCTCTCTATGGATCATTCTCTCTCTCTCTCTACTGTCTCCTACTCTCTATGGATCATTCTCTCTCTCTCTCTACTGTCTCCTTCTCTCTATGGATCATTCTCTCTCTCTCTCTACTGTCTCCTTCTCTCTATGGATCATTCTCTCTCTCTCTCTACTGTCTCCTTCTCTCTATGGATCATTCTCTCTCTCTCTCTACTGTCTCCTTCTCTCTATGGATCATTCTCTCT